>KV745131.1:0-39845 GCA_001692735.1 Lepidopterella palustris CBS 459.81 | reverse complement strand
AAAAAGAAAGAAAAAGGGTTAACCATTGCAATAGACCGGGCGGTGGTGAGTGGCAGTTTTAGCCGACCTCCCCCCCTCCACTGCAAACGCGAAGTTGTGGTGTTGATACCGCACCACCACAAACTCAACACGCGTCCGGAATGGCATCCTCAACTTCGCGGCCCGCCGGCTTAGCCTCCGCAAACGGCAATGCAGCCGGCGGTCCTGTGGAAAGGACATATTTCGAGCAACAGCGCGAAATGCTAGTTGGGGAGATTGCCCAGGTAAGCAACTCCTCCCTCTTACTCAGGTTAGACGCGGCAGACCCTGATGGGCTTGTTTTTCGGTTTTAGAGCCTTGAACACGTCCTTCAGAATATAAACAGGTTAAATCGGACTTTAGAGGAGGTAATTGCAGTAAGCTGTACCGAGTAGACTACTGAATACTTGAAGAGCATTCCTAACGAGGGTAATGGTATTGGTAGGTCGGAAACGAATTCAGCCCCGTAGAAGCACTGTGGTCCCAATTCGAGAACGTCATGGCCAAGGACCCGAACGCCGCATCTGAAGAGCAGGATAATGAGGACGAGACAGAAGAGGGCGAGACGATGATGAAACAAGAGGACAAGTAGGGTTATGGCATTAATTTCATCGAGGCGTTCACGGACGAGGCCACGGCGTATCTGCCATCATAGTTAAGGCGGGCGTGCGCGATGCAAGGAAAGGCTTTCCACTTTTCAAGGTTTCTCTCTCAGCTTATCTAATCTCCCATCTTGTCTCTATCTTATTACGGCATGGTGTTTTATCCGTGTATGCCTTCAATACGAGTGACGGGTCTGTTTCTGGATGAATATGTTGTCGTTGTCGACATTTTTTTCTTCTCTCCGGCATCCGCATCGTTTCGACGATAATCATCGGTTATGTATTTGCAGGCACGTTCCACTCAATGATACCCTAGTAGATAACTCAAATATCACTTGTATTGGATCTGTTAATCTTGTAAAAAGAAGAGTGAGGACACGGCCTCGCACGAATACGATAGAAGTAGTAACGGGAGGATGACAGCTGCCAGCCTTTTGCATCAGCTATCCCCGAACGCCCAATGTAACGTATGTATGAACCCAATGACACCATCCATGGCTATTATGCGTCAAACAAAAGAAGACACGACCACCACCGTCATGTCCAAAGGTCGTATGAGGAAAAGAGAGCCCATGATATGTCGTTCCAGCGTCGATCGTTCCGTCCAGCGTTTGGCTCGTGCAAAACATCTCGTACCACGGACTCTAAACGAAAGAAATTTAGAGAATTTTGCAGCTCCGCTTCTTGGGCTTCTTACCGCCTGCAAAGGCAGGTGCTCGCCCCGTTTCCGCCGGGCCTATGTGCTCATCGCCGACAGCCATAGTGACCGCCATGTCGAAGATCTCCTCAACGCCATCTTGCTCTTTACTGCTGCATTCCATGTAAATGGCGCCCATTTTCTGAGCTACAGCACGTCCTTGTTCTGGTGTAACCGGAGTCAGACCTTGCGTTTTAAGTAACTCAATGCAAGATTTCTTGTTTCGGAGATCTGACTTGAGACCAAGCAGCATGAGGGGGGTCGTCGGGCAGAAATGTAGGACCTCGGGGTACCACTATCCAATTGTTAGTGTTGATGAAAAAGCTAGATCGAAGAGCATCACTCACCTTGTCCATGACGTTTTCCAGCGAGTTGGGGCAGTCAATGGCGAAGCAGACGAAGAGAACGTCGGTTTCAGGGTAGGAGAGAGGTCGAAGGCGGTCGTATTCTTCTTGGCCTGCAGTGTCCCACAGTGCGAGCTCGACCATCTTGCCAGTCGGAGGATGAGGGGTGTGCGTGATATAGTTCTCGAAGACGGTGGGGACATATTTCTGTCGCGACGGTTAGCTTTGCATCCTGAGGGCGTCAAATCTTTGGCCTCACCTCTGGGAAATTGCCCGAGCTATAGCTGATCAACAGACACGTCTTTCCGCACCCACCGTCTCCAACTACGACGAGTTTCTTCGAGTACGCTGGAGGCTCGGTGATGTTTGTTCCTGCCGATTCCCGTCCCGTTGACGATGTCGTAGTGGAGCTGACGGTGCCATTGCTATGCCTCTCACTTGGCGTCCGGACTGGCTTGCGTTGTGTAGAGATAGGCACAGTTGGAGCCTTGGAAGATGGTTTTCGACGAAGATAATCGTAGTTCTGCGATGTTTGCACTGACATTTTGGATTTTGTGCACGCGTTGATGGGAGAAATAGAAGAGATTCACAAATGGGCCGCTGATTTACTCCAATTGGGAATTGGGTAAGCTCAGCAGTATCAATATGAACAGCGAAGTTGAGGAAGTAAAGTGTTGGAGCGTTTAAATGGTAATGGAGTTTGTTGTGAGTGGGCGTGGAAGGTTGAAGTTACGCCCCGCCCATGGTTTTTTGTTTGGGTTTCGGCTGTATCTTGTCACCTAGCAACACCTCTGGGCACGGTTGTCCACGCCACTTGGATTGCCCTGTTCCGCCCTATAAAACGGCCACTCAGGAGCCGCCCAGGCTTGATGACCCAAGCCGAGCCTCACGATCACCACACCATCGTCCCTGGCGATGCGAAAACCCCCGGCTTACCTCTTCGCCCCACAAACCGACGGTTGCCAGTCTCGGATGCATCCATGTGTACGCAAAGAGATGGGTCAGACAAGAGCGAGGAACGCGACGATGGGACCGTGCTACCCACTACCTCCATGAAAGAGCAGCGACTCGATGCGGGAATGCGCGATCATGATCATTGTACGTATAAAGTCTCCTGTGGCGCGACATAGCGTTCGTGTATATACCAGAGAGAAGAGCACAAGTTAATCCGAGTGCTCCTGCACTACTAGATGCTCATAGACTTCCGAATTGGAGGAATACTTTGCGAAAGCAACTGATACCTATCGTACGATGGGAGACTCCGTACCTCGCACTTTTACAGGACAAACTACGCTCCCCGGCCCTCGACTCCTACTTCGCCTTCACTGCCAATCTGGGCACTC
Source organism: Lepidopterella palustris CBS 459.81 (assembly GCA_001692735.1). Lineage (NCBI taxonomy): Eukaryota > Fungi > Ascomycota > Dothideomycetes > Mytilinidiales > Argynnaceae > Lepidopterella > Lepidopterella palustris. Next base: position 36,841 of record KV745131.1, on the reverse strand, counting down.
ATACTTTCTTCATGATAATGCTCCCCATACTCTTTTGGTGTGGATATACAAATATAGGTCGAGCGTAGGTCTTATTCGTCACCCTGGTAAAGGTCAAACAGCTGATCTTAACTTGAAGGATGGTACATGTGCTTGCCTCTGGAGTGTTTTTCAGTGGGTTCGTGAAGGACATGCTATGTCTCCCTCGACCATTATCTCCTCCGCTGCAGCGAATTACCATGTCCGGCTCCGCCGCGTTGGAGTATGGATTTCCCTCCACCCACTCTACGAACGCGGTATCGGTAGCAGTGTATGCCATTCAGATACTGCGAACTACGGCTGAAACCCGCCATCCGACTGTGCATCTTGCTTTGCAGGTACTGTTCTACTTTTACGCACTCTCAATTGTGTTTGGCAGACTATACTGCGGCATGCACGGGTTTTTCGATGTGGTGATTGGAAGCATGCTTGGTGCTGGCCTTTCTATTATTCAGATTGTTTACGGCCAAGCTTTTGATGAGTGGATCTGTCAAGGCTCATATACCAATCCATTGATTGCCACACTAATAATCTTCGTTCTGGTCCGCATTCACCCAGAACCTGCGGACGATTGTCCATGCTTTGACGACAGTGTTGCATTTGCAGGAGTCATGGTAGGTATCCAAATAGGAGCATGGCATTATGCCAGTACCGGATTGGCTTGGGACTATCCAATACCTTCTACTGTTCCTTTCGACCTGAGAAACATTGGGCTGCTAAAAGCCGGTATTCGCATCTGTCTTGGCGTCATTATCGTTTTCGCATGGAGAGGCTTCATGAAGCCAGCACTTTTCATGATTCTTCCTCCCATTTTTCGAGTATTAGAACACGCCCGCTTAAATCTCCCACGGGCATTCTTCTTGACGGCATCGTAAGTTCTGAACCACCACACCTAAGATAAAGGCTTATGACGGGGCATGCAGTCAGTATAAAAGCGTTCCAAAGCTAAAAGGGGACGACAACGTCATCCCTTCAGCTTCTGACATTCCACGTCTTCTCACGAACCTTAGGAATCCACGAAAACGCTCGGTCTCTGTAGGTCCCCAATCCGTGGCCGATGCCTATGAAACTTTAGCCTACCGACACATGCGACGACGGGAGAGTATTTCCTCTCCAGATGCTGAAAGGCCAAAGTCTCCCCTTAAGCAAAGTGAGCCCGATGGCAAAGAACCGTATTTCGGGTATGCAGCCAATTCGAGATTTCCTTCAAGTGGAAGGGAAGGTGCACCACTACGCGCGGAACCACTTCCGACACCAGTTTCCTCTCGCGTGCAATCTTATGAAGAGATGATGGGGTCTGGAGAGGTAGTTGTGATCCCTGTATCTCCCCCGGAAAGCGTTGGGAGTGGTATGGGTGACGGTGAGGGCAGTTGGGATATGCCAGGTGAAGAGGAAAAAGAAGATCGTGAGATGTTTTTGAAGCTTGAGAGACCTCGTGTGAGATATGATGTTGAAGTTGTTACGAAGCTCATTGTATATTCTGGTAAGCTGTTGATGACTGTGGTTGGTTATCTATTGTTGACTTCTAGATCTTGCAGGCATTGCATGGCTGGCTGTGGAAGGCAATCCAATCTTATTTGAACTCTGTGGTCTGGGTATAAGTAAATAGTATGAAATAGGCGGTCTTTTCTTTGATGAAGCAGCGTATTTTAGTTGTACAATAATTGTATTTTCTTGTGGCGCGTGGCGCTTTGGGCTGCAGGGCGAACGCCAGCCACCATATTCCTGAGCGCTGTTTATTGTGCGAATACCTAGGTACAAACACTTCTATTGCAGCAACCCATCAATGACTAATGCTAGTGGTGACTATCACCGAGATGCGGTATCACGTGCCGATATAAACATCACCTCTTTGTTTGCTTCCACCCGCCATCCCTTCACTTTTCTCCCCTCTCTCCAAACTCTCTCACCCCTCGTCGGCTCCGAAATGGGTCAACTACACACTCTAAGATTATGCCTTCTCCTGTTGCTAGCCCTCATTCCCAATGCCCTGGCTCACGGTGGTCATGAACAAGTACCCGTAGCTGCTGATGCGGACTGGGCCACGCGACACATGGCTGGTCAGCTTCCCCTCCGACTTTCGTAACTCATGAATGTTCTCGTTCACAGCGCTTACATCTTGCAGAGGAACACCACATTTCATCCTTCGATGCAGGCGTCTTCTTCTCCCTCCACGATTACGACAGCTCGGGCAGCTGGTCTCCCGAAGACGTCCGGCGCACCTACGGTCTAATGGACGAATCCACGAACAACGTGCCCGAAGAAAAGAAATCCGATGTCGTTCGTACAGTCATGGACCTTTACGACGTGGACAAGTCCGGCACAATCAGCTACGCCGAGTTTACCGCCGCAAACGCGAAAGGCGTCGTCCTGCCCGATTTTGGGCTTGGCCCGGGACACCACGGAGACGACGAGTACGAGTACGAGATCCATCACTTTGAGAAATTTCATGATGAGAATACAAAGGAGGAGGATCTGATACATCCCGAGGATATTGCCCATTTTGCGAAGCATGATCGGGAAGAGGATGAGCGGGAGGCTTGGGAGAAGAAGGAGAAGGAGGGGATCGTGGAGTCGAACATTCCGGCTAAGTTTAGGAAGGGTGCTTGATTGTTTTCCTTGTTCCTGGGGACATTAGATTTGGGGTTGCTCTTGTGGATTGGCTGGTAAAGGTGCTTGGCGAGCATGAAGATAACCTTGACGACAGAAAAATTAAGTCCAAGTATTGTGAAGCAGAGGAATCTGAGAGTATTTAGAAGCGTGGATGGATGAAGAAACGGTCATGGGGCAGGTCGGACTCAGACAATTTTGGTATGTTGGTCCTGGGTACTGCGATGGCATGGTGTCTTTTACGCCTCAAGCCTGGAGCTTATGCAGATGTCTGTGTTACGATGTAGCTTCCATCTTCTTCTCTGTACTATACATTGGCACAAGCTTCGCATTGTACTTTTTGGGATCTCCGAGCAGTTTAATAGGTATTTTCAGGTTGCGTTTGTACTCTATTTCCCTCTCAAACCTCTTTTGGTGGAATGTAAATATCCAGAACACAATGCATGACCCCCGGCGCATATGTCTTTACTTTCTCTACGTGTTCCAACTTTACCATTCTTTCGTCTCCTGCGTCATATGTCCCTCTACCAATCCGCACTTCCTCCTCGAAAATCTCCTGAACCTCCCGTACAATCTCCAGTCTCTTCCCCTCAATATCGCCAATCCCGATATTCTCATGCAAATGGACCCACCCTCCCAACAGTGGATCTGCCGCCCTCACAGCTGTGGCCCAACTCCCCCTCGACGATGGCAGGAGTCCGCAATTTACATGCCGAATCGGCGGCACGCGATTCCTCAACTTCTGAATCCTCCCAATCGCAAATTCATTCGACTCTTGAAAAACCAGGAAGTCGGTCTCACGGCCAACTGGGGCTGCCTCTTCCTCCGCTTTACCATTACCACTGGGATTGATGATATACGAGCTCCACCCGTTCAAACTCGCACCGCGCCGTAAACCCTCCACACTCCACGGATTCAGCTCCCAGCACAGGACCTGCGTGGCCCCAGCTTTCTTGTAACTGAACGCAAAATAGCCGATTCCAGCGTACAAATCGACGGCGGTGCATCCATGTTCGGTTTCTTCGCCTTGCCTCACTGCGTCGGTTACGCTGGGTAGGTCTAGCAGCCGTGCCTTTTCGCTAACGTTGCCGCGCGAGAACATTGTGTACAGTGGTGCCCAAATTTGATGAATGTTATTCTGTCGCGTTGAGACCCAGAAGGCGGCGGCGAAGTCGTGTGGTTGGGGTGCGTATTGGAGGTTGGGACAGGGAAGCGGGCCGAAGGAACCGTGGAGAGCCGTTAGGGAGGTAGGTCTGCGGAGAATGTTCTCAGATTCCAGTGAGTCGTGTGATTTACTTTGTAAAGGAATAGGCGCGTTGAGGGCGACGTGTGTGACGCTGGTCGCTGCTGCAAGGGCAGAATAGAGGGTCTGGAGGGAGGATGTGTGCTGTAGTGCGGAGATGAGGGATGTCCAGGGCCAAGGCCGGAATGTGTGCGCTGGGAGGAGTAGCATTGGCTTATAGATGGAGTAGGTAGCAGGGAATGCGGAGAGGAGCGATGTGGTCGTGATATCCAGCGAGACGAGGAGGTCTGGTGGGACGGTTTGGAGCCATGAACTGACCGCTGTGAGAAGCGGGTTGCCTTTGGCAGGGCGGGAGATGGAATACTGGCTCGATGGGGTGTATGTAATGATTGAGATCACATCCTGAAGGCCCTGCAGCCCCATGTCACGTAATATCTTCCTCTTTGTCTCCTCCGGTAATTCGTCCTCGACCAGCTCATTCCCAGCATTGCGCGGCGCCTCAATGCTGGTGGGGACTACGAAACGTTTGCTATCTCCAGAGCTGCAATCGTATGTATCCACTGCCGTATGTATTCGTGTGGCTCGATTAAACATATTTTTGTCTTCGAGAGCCGACTTTACTCTTTTGACATGCTCTCGGGTAACGATGAAGGTTAGGAAAACTGGATCCATGTTTCGCGCTGCTATTGAGGTAAACGTATTATGTATCATCAGAAGGACGTCGAGATCTTCAATAAAACGTTCGAGGTTGTCCAGAACAGACGTGCTAAAAATAAGACTTCACAAAGTAAGGAAATTCCCAAAAAGGTGGCAACTTGGAGAAACTTCAAAGGAAGTGAGACTACAACAAGCCGATTTACATGAAGAGACTGATAGATATGCTAGGTACTCGAACTAGACATGATACTGGAAGAAGATTGACACGCCTTGAACCGAGGTACACCGTTTTAACAAATCCCAAATCAATCGTAAAATGGCCTGCAGACGCAAATGGCTTACTGATTTTTTGGTGCAATTTGGAGCTTTTAACACCTCAGCAATCTCAATAAACACGAAAGATCAAGGGTTGTAATATAAGAGAAAGATATGTATAGCTATTTTAATACTATTAGTTAATTTTTAGGTCTCTCAGTGACCTCATTTAGTTGTAGTAGAGTTTTAGTCCCGTAGACCGGGTAAGATTTAGGGTACAGCAGAATTACGTGTGCATATATCACTCCAACCCTTCACCTAAGAATTGGGGAAGGGATATATGTATATATATGCGTACGATATTGCTGGTTGTTAAGATTGCTGGGTGCTAAAATGCCCAAAATCGCGCCAAATAATCAGTAGATTACGTTAGTCAGCATTGTAGCTATAAAACTTCAAATTAAATCTTCCATATATTAAAATCGAACGAAGTTGCTTCCACTCAAATGTCCGTCCAACCCCAGAACTTCTGATGGCTTTTAGAACATCACATGCAAGCTCTGGTATTGGGTATAGCATCAAGATTAGCAATAATAATAATTACAGCTTTTCTTATCCATACAACCTTACTGGCGATATTGATATACAATGTTCAATCTCTAGAATCTATGATAGAGCCTTTCCGGTTCAGCTTCCTGTCCATTTCCATGGTACAATCCTCATTCTTCTCTCCGCCCATGATACTTCTTCAATAAGAACGCAGCACCTAGATCCATCCTGGCATGCACTAAAACCACCCTCAACAACAAATCCGAGCGAAAATGGAACGCTCCTCAGTAGGCAAGTGTTGAATGCATTGAGATATTGTTCAAGTGTGAAGATTGCGGTGTATCGCTCTCTTCTGAATCTCGTTAGCATTACCACTCTTCCGAATCATGAACGCGGTCCTAGGCTTCCGGAACAACACTTAAAGCGGTGCTAATAAGTTTGACATCCTAAAATGGAGCAAACAGATGAGGCACGGCTTACTTCCACAAAGTTCACAATACAAAGCAGGCTTGATGTCGCTCTGGGGATTTTTCACTGCTCGCAGTATCCAAAGCTGGCCTTGGTTACATTGCTTGCAGTGGGATTTTCCCATTCGTAGCAATTGTGGGTACAGTGCGGTTTATTCATGTAAACCCGCAAAGTGCATCGAAGAAAATCACCAGACTCCTGGGCGAAGCGGATGATGCCATCTGCAGGGCGTGGGCGGGACGAACCGGTGTGGCTCTGCAAGCAACGTAACCGGCACTATAGATGGGTGCAGTTGGTCTTCTTGGTCGGAAAATAGACCAACGACGGGATTTCCCTAATAATATTCAAACAGCTGCCGCCGCGGCTCTTGTTGGACACTGATGTGATGATTTTGTCAGCGAATAAGTCTTTTGGGGGTTTACAGCACTAACATTCGTGAATTGCCATCCACCATTCCCATTGTTGGCGAATGGATAGATTGGTAATCTTGCGGTAATCCATAGCGACGAATTCGAGGCGATTCATGTAGTCTAGCCTGAGAATAAGAGTGTTCAACTAGGGTTTGTCGATCTCCTGAAGCTCTTCGGTGGAACTGTTGTGAGTCAGGATAAGTGACCCGTGTGTATATCTTTTCAGGGCTGTCAATTACGACGACATTTTCCCGAGAAGGCTGGTTTCGCGAGATCGACGTTGAAGGGGCATGTGTTTTAGGAATCCTATCATCCATTCTCGGCACAGAAGGAGGCCTGTCAGACACCAAAAAGTAGTCTTCGTTGTTGTCAGGGAGGGGGAAAGTTCCCGGCATGCCTTTCTCGCGATACGGGTCCCCTCTGTCGTTTAATTCTGTTTGCACTGATCTAGTGTACGGATGGTTCCTATTGCCAGGCAGTGCAGATTGAATTAATGACGAAGAGGTAAAAAATGCATCGGGTCTTCGCTCATTGGGGCCTAGTGGGCTAGATGTGAGATCAATAACCTTTCGCGTTTCGGTATTTTGCCCTTGAACCCCGCCTGTAGACTGCATCATATATTGAACATGTCTACTAGGTATGCCCACGGAAGCATCACGCGGGCTCTCGTGCAATATGTAGTTACCTTGAGCTGGCCTCTGCCTTTTCGACAGGGCTACTTCAGCCTCATTCACAGCATCATGTCGAGGCGAATGCCATGACTTGCGTTTCAATCTCTGGGGCTGTTGTGCCTCAGCAGTTGTATAGCATTGAGCAGAGGGCGGGACTGTTGTATTGCCGATCGTTGTGGAACCAGGGAAAATTTGCCCTGAATATAAGTCGCTTGGAGCGGATGCGTTCATCTGATCAGCTCGGGATTGCGTGATGTTAAGGTTCCGAATTGGGGGCAGTGCATCTAACTCAATCGTGTCTCTTTCTATTGAGGGAACAACCACCTCGTCCTCACCGACTGGGTGCTCGATGGAACGGAGATGCCTTGTAGGCTGTCTGTCATGCAAAGGTATATTCTCCTTTAGGGTCATTAGGCGGGTGAGGGGACCAGCATCTCTGTGAGCGTAATGTGAAGCAGGATTTGGTCGGGTGCCTGTTTGAATGAAATGTGTAGCAGGAATACACTCTACCGCATTGGAACGCACTGAACTGTGATTTGTTCGAGTACCATGATTCTCTGTCAGGGGTTGTAGCTAACTAATATCAGTTTTCATGATCGTAAGGGCACCTTCGAAAAGGTTCGTGAATAATGCCGTTATCAAGATACTTACTTTGAATAGGGTCCCGTTTGAATCATAGAAATGTTGAGGCGGTGCCGCATTCGAGGCAGCTACAGCGGGTGTACGAGGGCTAAGAAAGGATGTAAATAACTTCGAGTACGCACTTTTCGAGATTGGACTCACTAATGAGCCATCAACTGGCGTCCTCTCTCGAAGTTTGGTTCTCGTATACGTTCTAAACGCGGATCAGGTTGATGAGATTGCAATACCTGTCTGGAGTGGAGCTGGGAGTACGGAGGCGGTGCGTGAGTTGCATCTGTTCGACGGTCTACAACAGCTTTCAGGGGAGGCGGTGCCGTTTGATATGTGTTGCGGGTTTGCCGCTGGGTGACAGGAACCTGTCGAGGGGCGCGCCGGAGGAAATATGTCATGCCTGGGACACGGTGGGTGCTGTGAGCGTCAATCCACTCAGCCTCAACATGATCATTGGCTTGAAGCTCATGTGTTGTTGCTTGGCTCGAAACAATTTCGAGGCTATGTTCACGTCCATCAATACTAGATTCGGCGTCTTCGCTTTCTTCATCTTCGTCATCGTCATCCAGAACGATAACTTCGCGAAAGGTGTCTTCCATCTCGGTAATTCCGGTAGGACCCTCACCGCGCCATTTTATTAGCTGATCTAGAGAAGCCTGCTCAACTGCTGCCCTAGCTTCTTGCCATGAGCCGGTTTTCAGGAGCTGGTCGTAGTTGGTATGTCCATGTCGAATATGAGCGACAACAGCGAGTTGGACGCGCCGCGCCAGTGGTACATCTTTAGCGTTACCTACTCTCTTGGTACCCTAATAAGAGTTAGTTTGGAAAACAACAAGCATTACATCCTGGCCGGCTACTTCTCGGAAAGCATGCTTGACGATGGCCTCCAGATCTCCGTCCGGGATCTTAGGGAAGAGGTCACGTATAGCTGCTCGAATTTGCTCTCTTGTTTCTTGAACGGTGCCGGGACGGTCATGGAGGCCCATCCGACCACCATGTGTAGCAAGGCTCCGTGCGAGTCGCGAAGTTGCCAGAGTATCAAGGTTCTTCTGGTAAGTTCCATTACGGAAGCTATAGCCAAGCCAGTCGCAGGCCTGGTCCACGACCTCGTTTGGAAAATGGTGCCCAATTCTGTGGACATGATGGCCGATTTTTTCGGGATTGACGTGAACTCGGTTCTTCGGTTTGGCCTTTAGGTTTGTCAGTGAGCTGAAACGAACAGAGTAGCAATAATATCGGAAGTACCGAAACAATATGAGCGATAAGACCTCGTTTTCTGCAAATCTCTTTGCAAAACTCAGTAAGGTCTGGTGTACCCGCAGGCACAAAAGAGTATCCCGTCGGGGCATGTGCATCGTATGATATCTAAAGAATCGAGTTAGCTTTTCCGTGAGACGAGCTGGTGTAAAAGCGTGACGAACAGCAGAATTGAGTTTCTTCTTTGCTGTAGTTACAGACTCGAGCAGTATTTTGTAAGGTTTTTTTTTGCGAGTAGCTGCGACTTTGTTAAAGGGCCTGCTTGACTGTGTAGCGGGCGCACGATGATGAACTCTTGTCATGTTGCGTTTGCTTCAGTTCCATAGGTCTGATGCGACCGGGCCTGACTTAGAGAGAAGGAAAGGAAACAAGCTGGAGGCAGTCAGTTAGCATTGGCTATATCTTACACGGCGTCTACAGTGTCGATGACTAAAATATTGCAACAGCTGCAATCTGTAGTATTGCTTTCGTCACAGGCAGGGATGCGACAAGATGCAGTGATGCAGGTGTTGCAGGTGTTGTTGGGAAGACAAGAAGCTGCCAGGGCGGAGGGTGAGCAGTTTTGCCTCATTCCCACCGGGCCGAGCACCGCCGAGCCCACGTGATCACGTCTGCTTTTCAGTTGAAACCGCCTGTCCTGAAATTCTTCGCGCGCGCCTTCATGCATTAAAGATTCACCACAAGGATTTATTCCTTCACTCAGTCTCAGTCATGACCAACCAAATAATACTGGCGTATCGTAATCTATATCGACATGGTCTTCATGCTGTCCAGTTCTCGAAACCTGCTCGGTACACCCTTCGAGACCGTCTTCGACTGGCATTTCGAAAAGGCAACCCACGCGACTTCGACCAGCGCAAAATTGACAACACTATCGAATTTCTTCGAGGCGCAACTCGGGAAACGGGATTGGAGCACAGAATTGTCAAAAATCTGCTTTTTGTCTGGTATCATCAAGCAGACACTGTCTCAGTACCCCATAGCCCCCTAAAATGGAATATGTAACTTCCCCCCTTCTCCTGCTCATATAAGCATAGCTGTTGTTACTAATAGTGTCGTTTTGAAGGGATGCTGGAGAAATGAAAGCCAGAGCTGCGTCCTACGATGCCTTCAATCATAATGTGCAAATGTTGAATGAAAGCATTGGAATGTGTCTGCCAACAACGAATGTACAGCCTCAATTCTGATCTTCTGATCGGCATATATCGACTATTCAAGCACACCAGAACAACTTTCTGGACCTCAAGCCTACGCTGGCTAGTCTAGTCCTCAGGTGTCCCGCCACCCATCCATAGGCGGTACTTCGAAGCACCCCATCAGAAGGCCCTACAACAGTACGTGATGAATACGCGCCGGGCATGCAAAAACGACCAACGGGAGATGCAAATATTCAGGCTTGTCGCCGTTACATGAAATCGTCCAGGAAATCTGGATCACGGTCCTGGTTGCTCGATAATGCTACCGCATCTTCTGATAGAAGATCGTCGTACGCATGGTCTCTCTGCCATGCCTTCTCCTTCCTCTCCTTCGCAACCCTGGCCTCTTCCTTTTGCTATTTAAGAGTAGGACTTAGTATTGAAGACTTTATCCACGATCGCTAGCGTCAAAATTAGCTTACCCGTGCCAGCAGATCAGCTTTTTCGCGTCGCCTAATCTCCTTTAATCTGGTCTCCTTCTCCTGGCCCAGGTCTGGAAACCTTTCGATCTTGGTTTTGTTGAGCCGGTTGATGATGGGATTCTCTCGCTGAGCGACGTGTATCTTTTTGACCTGCAGCCAATTAGGCTGGAGCCTTGATTAATATACTTAGGTTAGACCTGACCATACCTTTCGCTGGTCCTTGAAGCCAACTTGGCCTACAGCCATACTGCCGTCCTTCTTAAGATTGGACCAAGGGGTGTAAATGACAGTGATGTTGTCCTTCTTGTTACCTGTCAAGAACTTAGCTTCAGTTGCGTTAGAGTCGAGCATTGGTAGTTAGACCTTCAATCGAGTTCGCTTTGGTCAGCTGCGCACAATCCTCTAACAAGGACTTTGGTATTGACTCCCATGATTCCCCTTCTCCCATGCGAAGATAGATGTGTGCACTGGAAAGATTGTCCACGTGGAACTACAAATAATCAACTGGCAGCCATATTATGAGATTTGGGAGACTCACATACCCTTCAATTTACATTAGAGAGCAACGAACCGAAGGACTTGTATGACAATATATGCTTACCAGACGTCTTCGTCAAGGCCATATTTGATCAATTCCTCGTCTGCAAGGTCCAAGTCAGCTAGCAGTCTGCTTCATTTGATGACCGGGGAACCCACTCTCAACTTTGTCTTTACCAACATACAGGAACGCTGATGGCGACACCGTGTTGCTGGTGAAGTAGTAGACCATGTTTGCTATGACTTAAAGTGTTCGTGAAATCTAGAGTCTTGATGGATGAAAGGGTTGTGAGGTGGAATTTTGAAGCTGAAAGTCGGGCCAGTAGGCGAGCGGTCTAGCGGGGCACCCGTTGCTCAATTTTCTACCAGCCATCAAACTCTGAGCATGATGAGCATGATGAGCATAATCAATCCATGCGAACCGGCAACATTTACTCAACTCTAAGCACGGTAGACTTTAACAATTACCACTTGCATTCTCCAGTACCCATCATTGCTGCTATCGGGAAATTTTTATATCGGAATTGCGATTAAGCAGTCAAAAGCGCAAGCTTCCTTCGTTCCACGGCTTCCTTTACTTCGGATCACTTCATCAAATTGCTCCACCTGAAATCCAACCGGCCATCATCCCATCAAGGCGGCCTCCATGTATCAATCGCCATTCCCTGCAACATCAATTACAGATGCCCCAGGCCCACGTCCTGGCACGCGCGCATACGACCATGATCGTGCCATGGCAGCGTTTCCCGCCAATGCGGAAGCCGTTTTTAACGATGTCCTCTTCCAAACCAGCTCAGCGGGACGGAGACGAAGAACCACCTCTGAAATTAAACAAGGGGTTCTATGGTTCTCAAATCCCTCTCGCAAAGCGGCAACGATGAAAGATCAAACTGATCGTCACTGGTGGAAGAACACGTTTCGGTACTGCCCTATAGAACAATGCCTCTTTGCTCTACCTACGAGAAAGTACACTCGTGAACGGCGAGTAGTTCCCGCGGAGGACTTCTTTAAGACCATTGTTTATGAACATGATATCCATGGGCCAAGAGGGCATCAAAACGCAGCGAATGCTCTCATAACTCGGTACTATGGTCCAACGAGACAGGACGCCCTTTTGTTATTAAAAAGATGCCAGACGTGCGGAAAGGGACAAGAATCAGTAACTGAGGAGCCGAACATGTTCATCCCTGGGACTTCAACGGCTTTACAGCAAATATCTCATGGGCCGTTTGCTCTCCAAGGTATATTGCATTGTCTTCATAGGCCTATCGACGTTTCCTAACCATCTATGCCACCTTCAGGGATCCCCATGTTCCCGTCCTTTTCCGAAAAACGGCAATCGCAACTTAACCACATGGCCGCAGCATTCAGATATTTTAATAGGCATGGCTACGTGGAGGGAATGTCAGGTAATATCACTGCTCGAGATCCGGAGTATACTAACGCATTCTGGATCAATCCTCTTGGGGTTCATTTCGGTCTCTTGAAAGCAAGTGACATGATTTTGCTCGACGCGGATGCTGGTGCAGTAATAGGAGGAAATCGAGTAAGTGATATGATCTCCATAACTAAACGGCGTATGCTAAAATAAACTCGTTTAGTCCCGGCCCGCAAACGCTGCTGGATTCCTAATACACAAATCTATCCACCTCGCTCGCGGAGATGTTCAGGCGGTCTGCCACGCCCGCACTATCCATGGCCGGGCTTACTCTACGTTCGGGAAACCATTGGAAATGCTAACGCAAGACGTGTGCAACGTCTTTAAAGCTCACAGTGTATACGCTAATTATGGAGGCATGGTACTCGGTGAAGAAGAGGGTCGCAACATAGCATCTGCTTTAGGTCGTAACAAAGCTTGCATCATGATGAACCATGGATTGCTGACGGTTGGCTCGACTGTCGATGAAGCTTCATACTTATTTGGACTTATGGAACGAAGCTGTCAGATCCAACTGCTTGCTGATGCTGCTGCATCGAATGGAAAGGAAAAAAAATTGATTGGCGACAATGAAGCCGCTTATAACTTCAAGGTTGCCAGTGATGCAGTGAGCAATCAAGTTTATTCCATTTTTCAAGTTTCTCGGTGGATGAGTACTAATGTGGGCATAGGAAAACTTGTATGCTGAATTCCAGCCGGATTATGGTTACGAAGAAGCAGTATGCAACGGAGAGTTCAAAGATTTCGATCCGTTCGCGTTTCTTGCAAGGCATTGAACATTTACGAGTAAACCCTAGATTCTACAGCATTGATATATGATTTCGCGTCGATGCTTCTTGAAGGTATCAAGCATCGACAAAGCGGACCAACTTCATTCAGTTCCAATCCCCCCCCCCCCAAACGATCGAAGGAATGATCTCAAGCCTGTCACCTTTACGCGCTTTTTCTCTCTCGTAGCACGTCCTGATCTTCACCTTCCTCACCAAGTGTCTCGTCGATATCCGGCCCTGATTTGCTATAGTCTTCAAACTGTCCTTCTGCTTCGCTTGTTTTATTGGTCATGGCTCTTCTCCCTCGGATCGCACCCCGCGTCATCCAGGTTCTTCTCTATTGACGACGGCAGCTGGTCGCCAGTGTCAGTGATGGCTTCCACAGTTTGACCGTGGTCGCGGACTCCGCGAGGAATATCAGTCGCGTAGTCGTTAGCGCTAGCTGGGTTTGCCTGACTGAACTCGATTAGAGGGTCCTTTTGGTCTGGCCGAGGTACAGAGGGGACAATGCACTGAATTCCGGCGGCGTTAGGAATGGAAGTGCCTCCGACGGCCATATCGCTCAGCTAGCCTCCTTGATGAGGGTCTGTTGGCACCATGGTGAATCTAGTAGAGAATTGAAATGGTAGGAATTTTGTAGAGTAGAAAGTAGTTTGCAGGGATAGTAATTTCAAATTAGATCTTGTAAATAGTTTGATCGCGTGTCTACAGAACAGCACTTTGTAACATATATCCACGGTGGACCTCTATTTGTGCCACACATAATTACGACATTTTTTTGATGGTCGACCTTTCACAGCCAACGGCCGGAAGTGCCAATAACTCTCCCCTTTCGATTGGCCAGCTTGCGAACCCTAGAGTCACAGGACAGGGCATAATTTCGGCGCGCTCATCAACATCAACACCATCACCATCGACAAATCCACCTCCACACACGCATTCTAATTTCTTCTCATCAAGCCTTCCACCACGATGCCCCCCACAGACGCAGAGAAACGCCAAGCCGCGCGCGAAGTCATTGATATCCTACAAGAGATCGCGACTCTACTCGTACGTGTCCAGCGCCTTCAACCTCCCTAAACCCTTGGACATGCCGCTAGGAAAACGCTCAAGCTAACAGCACTGTTAATTCTCATAGAATACTAATCTCAATCGGCAGCAACTTTCCTACTGCGTCTCGCTGATTGAGAATGGCGTCAATCCCGAAGCGCTAGCGGTACACTACGCCCCGTCCCCGTGCCCACTTACACTTTCCACCATCGTTTTTTTTAAATACTCCAAAGATTTACGAATTCTCTATACGCTTTGCCGCAATTTGCTGACAATTTTGGGTTACGAGCAGAACGTCGTGAGAGAGCTACGCGCACAGTATCCACAACCGTCCGAGGAAAGCGAGCCAGATGGAAAATGAGTGTCTCAATTGCTGGGCCGGGGAGCCAGAGATATGCGTCAGCTTTTGGTGTAGAAGCATTCCGATCGCTATCTTTTTCCGCGCACCATTCTTTCGAACAATATGGCAGCTAGCGTGCTTGCATGGTAGACAGCCGTTCTACCGTGCCTCTATACCTATATCCGTACAGTAAGTCCGATAAACCCGCGAAGGTTGACAAAGTGCCACACCACTGCTATGCAGCCATTTATTTACATTCACAATAAAAATGGATCATGAGAATACTAATATTTCGCCAGGCAGTGTTTCTTGCGTACCTAGGGTTTCTCTCACCGAGCGGCTTTCCCATTGGGACGAGCTCATCGAATATGATGAGAATCAGTCAAACTCAGCTTAGGAGAGTTTGTACAAGCTTCAGGCCAGTGTTTTGGGTGTCGGCTACGCTGCTGGTGGATTTGGTAGCTGTTTTGAGGCCAGGATCTAGGTATTACGACAGAGACTACAGAAACAGATGATTTGTTTCATGAATACGCTACTAATCCTGCTGAAGCCACTCAGTTCGCTGAATCCGAAGGACTTTCATGCGGTGGTCTCTTTTACCCAGACTTCCATGAGCGTTTGACGCCAATTCCTTTCTGGTGCCGGTTATGTTGCTTGTAAAATTGGTTTCTATCTTACGACTAAGATCTAGCGCTTTGACTCAGACCTCTAATTCAGAAAGAGCGAATCAATGTTCTGTATACGCTGTTAAACCTCTTTGAAGGCATTTAGGAGGTTAAATCTAATGGACGTTTGCACAATATTTGAGATTGGCCTGAATTTCACAAGCACATTACCGACACCGTAAGATAGGCCTGGCAACCAAGGAGTAGAGATAACTTTTGGATTACCTCACCAGGTGTCTACTTTGAAGCACCTAACTATAATGGCGCTTTTCGACACGCAGAACGCATCCACCCCTAGAACACTAACACACAAGCGTAGCCAACAACCTCATGCAATTAAAAACGTCTATCCCTCCAAATTCTGCGTGTTCAACCCAACCATCTCGAACCCCTACCTCTTCTTTCCAAAATTCCCCTTCTCATTCGCCACTTTCTCCAACGCCCTCTGCGCCCTCGCATCCATCTTATCCAGATAACCATTGAAAAACTTGTGCAGGATCCTCTTCGAGTCTGTCCCACCGCGTTAGCATCTTTAACCGAATAAATATCTCCTAGGACCAACTCACTAGCATGCCACTCCGCAAACTCGATCCCTTCTCCACCTCTCTCCATCACAACTCGCACCGCTTCCTCCAACAACCCCTCCCCAATGCCCTTCCCCCTATACTTCAGCTTCACCGTCCAAGCCCTCACAACCCCCCTCCCTCTCCTCTTGGCCTTACTCCCTTTCTTCTTCAGCGTCCCATCATCATCCCACCCCAGTACCAAACTCCCAATAACCTCCTCGCCCCACTTCGAAATAATCAACGTATCATCATTCAGCCAAGTCCAGTTAATATTCTCCGCCTCTACTAGGTACCGACCCGTGGCCCAGCGCACAGCGACAAGAAACGCCATCGTGACACCCGCCCACGTCGTAAAGATGAGCGCGAGATCAGAGGCATCATGGTACATGATCTGCGCAATCACGCCTAGCACGGCTGTGAAGACGGCTAGATTCAACGGGTGGAAAATCAGTATCTGAGACGCCACTTGCCGCTGTTGCGCCACGCTGTCTGCAACAAGTTTCAGACCCTCGATGCGGTCCTCCTCATCCTCAGCTTCGTACGTGTTCAGCTCTGGGATCTCGTCGGGGTCTGCGGGCGCGGGGGTGGAGGCTGCCGCGTCGGGCTGCGCAACTTCGGCGGGCAAAGATGATGGAGGCGCGGTGAGGGCGGTTGAGGTAGAGACGGAGAGGGGGGAGGGCGGTGGGAGGGGTAGGGAGGAAGTGCTCCCACGCATACTTGGAGGAGTGGACATGGGGGACGGGAGAAGATCGTCGTCGCCGAGGCGGAGGTTTGCGCTGAGGGAGGTGAGGAAAGCTGGTGGGCGAAGGAGAAAGCAATGTTAGCTGCGATGTCTGTATAGTATGTCTCTGGGCTGTGAGGTTGATTGAAGAGAAATTGCGTGGTGTCGTGTGATCCGCAAAGCTCGCGAAGGGGGAAAAGATTTTGTATGACGACAAAGACAAGAGAGCAGCGCCACACGTATTCCCAACGCCGCAAAAATGCTCAGCACTCACCAGCACTCGTCCGAAAGCCAGGGATCGCA
The DNA here is from genome assembly GCA_001692735.1 of Lepidopterella palustris CBS 459.81. Classification (NCBI taxonomy): domain Eukaryota; kingdom Fungi; phylum Ascomycota; class Dothideomycetes; order Mytilinidiales; family Argynnaceae; genus Lepidopterella; species Lepidopterella palustris. Next base: position 20,062 of record KV745131.1, on the reverse strand, counting down.
GGAATCAATCTATCGCCTACAACGCCGGCGTACTGATGTACAATAAGGTCGGCTGGAAATTTGTGTTGTTGCGGAGAGGCTCGCGGCGGCGGAGGTGCAGGCTTGAGGTGCGGCGGAGGAAGCTGGCGGACCATGGTCACCTAAATTTCCTACTTCTCTTTTCAACACCACGCTTGCAACTGGTTCGAATTTCTCTTAGGTAAAAGGAAAAGATATAAGGACGATTTCAGTCTTCAACCAGCTTCTTTCAGAGCTTTGAATGTCATCGCTTTATGGCGACTGGGAAAACGTGCGGCCAAGTACTGGAGGCATTGGCCATAGTATCGCCCAGACCAACTGCAGTAGCATCTGGGAGAGCTTGGGGGGCGTCTGATTGGCCCGGTAGTAGGCGCAGAGATAAGCAAATTATCGTTCACCGATGGCCCGAGGGAAGAAGAAAATGCACATGTGCGAATACGGCTTATAGCCCTAGCCAGAGATAATCGATATAATCAATACTATCATGCTTTATACATAGCCCATCTATCTACATCGCACATCACAGTGGCATTATTGCAGCCTCATCCAATCTATAAACTCCCCATGTGCCTCCCCAAAATCCCCACCTCCAAGCTCCAAACATCCAAACAGCCAAGCGAAACATCTCCCCAGACCGGTCGTCTCGGCATAACAGTGAAGAATCGCGCAATAATGCAATAATGCAGTTAAAATCAATGTAGTTACAGCGCTTTCGAGCCCTTGTGGTTGTGTGTGAGTGTGTGTGAGTGTGTGTGTGTGAGTGTGTGAGTGTGGGTGGGTGAATAAGGACCAGTCCGCATAACCAACGCCAATAAGAGCCTACCAAACGCATTTAAACGTGGAAATGCAAGCCTCTTTTGAACGAACAAGACGCTTGCTTGCTTTACCCCAATATTGTCATATAACTATCAACAAGAACGGGAAGAATCATCCAACACGATTACAGTACGCCCTCTCACTTCTTGTTCTGTGACGTCGACGGTGCGCTTGCTCCGGTGCCAGGTTCAAGCGTGTGTTCATGTCCCTCTGCTCTGATGATGGCACCGCCTTCTTCCTGCCGGCAGATGGAGGTTTCCGAAACCCATTTGTCTTGCAGAATCTCCTCCATCGTCGCTCGTTTCTTCGGATCCACCTCCAGCATCCGGCCAATGACATGCCTACTCTCGCGAGGTAGAAGCCTTAACAGCCGCCACGGACCTTTGATGATTTGCTGTTGCTGTTCCTTGTTTTGTGTACTTGCTGCCGGACTCTTAGGACGCGCTTCGTTTGTGACGGGATCCGATTGGTTTTCCGTCTTGTTTCGGTGGTGATGGTGGTGATGATGGTGGCCAGTGTTTGTTGCGTTAAACACGTCCGACGACTCTCGCGACGCAGGCTCGGAGTACGGGCCTCCAGATTGACGTTGGTCTTCGCCCCCGGCTTCCTGGAGCTCTGAAGTTGATTTCGAAGGGTTGTCGATCCGTCTTGGACCATCGTTGGGTGGAGAGACGAAAAGTTTATATGAATTATCTGATAGACGAGGAGCTTTCCACGGGAACCGTCGGAGTGTCATGCAGCAGAAGATGATTGCGAGCGACCAGATATCCGTGGGCTGCGGGTCGTATTTTGACAGGTCGTACACTTCGGGCGCAAGATAGGGATCTGATCCGACAATGCCTGGGAATGATTAGCCATACCAACATTGACGCTCCGGAAGTAACACTTACCACTCGCAAGGACCAAATCATTTTCGAAGGGATATCTAAACACTGCCGCGCTCCCAAAATCGATTATCTTCATGATCCCATGCTCGTTGACAACAACATTATCCAGCTTCAAATCCCGATGCGCCAAGCCCATGCTGTGCAGGTACGTCACTCCATTGAGAATCTGGAGTGTAGCACAGCTTATCTCTTCACGACTCATCTTGCCAGTCATGACGATTGCAAATAGGTCGAATGGCGCATATTCCATAACGACATACCAACTCCCTTTCTCGTGGACAAGATCCATAGTCTCGATAATGTTTCCATGGTGAAGGGTGGACCCAACACAGAATTCAGCAGTTACCTTTTTGTTATACTCCCGTTCCGTTTCGTAAGAGTGGCGAGCTCGGAACTGCTTGACTGCAAAGGTAGTTCCATCGCTACTTCTCTTCATAAGTCGAACTGAGCCTCCCGCACCAGACCCCAAGACCTTTCCAAACTTTCCATACTTGCTCTGCAGTCCATGGTCGTCCGCGAATGGGACGCTGACTGATCCGTGTGACGAAGGTGGAGTCCGTACTCCGGATCTGTTGGATCTGATTGATTTGACCTTCACAGATGGAGCGGGCGATTGTGTACGCTTCTCCTTCGACTGTTTGCTGTCTTTCGAATGCTTGTGGCCGCCAAGTTTAAAAAATCGTTTCAACTCTGACATGGACCCATGTTGTTTACTGATACCAATGCGTGCGGTGATCTCACTATCCTCACTGTTGGCATGATGATGTTTTCCGCCACCAAAGAAGCTGTGCCTCTTCTCTTCCTTCGCTTGGATTTCGGCAGCACTCCCACGGGAGCGGGATTGTGCTGCAGTTGACGTCGATGATGAGTAATTTTGACTTCTTCGTGAGTCTCTTCCGCCGAAAATGAATCTAGCATCAAGCGCATCAAGATTTCTCGGCTGCGGGGGACGTTTGTTACGAGCATACGGATCGTCTCTATCACCAGAAGGCGTGAAAGGCCTGCTGTAAGCTGGTGTCGAAGTACCTGGGGTGTGAGTACCAGGCGTCTGGGTTCCGGGCGACCCGGAAGGACTTGGATCCCTGGAAGGAGGCAAGGAATCACCAGCGGGCCCGACCGTAAAAGTGGGAGCATGTCTTGGATGGGTTGCAACGACTCCGCTCACATCCGATAGAGACTTTGGTCGACGAGATTCTTCGGCAACCTGCCTAGGAGAAGCTGTTGGAGCAATTGATCCAGGCCTCTTTTGGTCATATACTATATCCATAGATGTAGGTGGAGGCTCATGGGGTGGCGAGACCTGAGGGGTCATCATAGCAGGATCAAGATGCCCTTTCCTCTGTTCAACCTCAGGACTAGTCTTCCCTTCTTGCGAAAGTGTTCCCGCCGGTGTTAGCGGAGGGGAGTGCATGGCGGAAGTCGGAGGGGACGGTCTCGGAGTGGATCCAGAGTGACCAGAGTGGTATCCGGAATGGCCAGAAAGTGTTCGAGACGCGGATGCTGGAGAAGGAGCCTTGAAAGTACGTTAGTAAGCGTACTCTGTAACTGGCTGTGGGCAGAATGAAAACAACAATGCCTACCCTGGAGGCAGGGAGTGAGACCGGTTCAAAAGAGAAGTTCTCCATTCGCCTTGCTTGAAATCGAGAATTCTGAAGTGTCATGGACAAGTTGCGAAGCTCCTCTTGTGCTTCAGGGCCGAGCTCCTCTTTGATCGCCGAAGGATTGGACGCGAGAGTTTCGACATGTTGTAGCGATGTTACTGGATCGATCTCCTCGTTGACTGAGCTGAAGCGGACTGCCTGCTGCGGCTGACCGCTCTCGGTGGAAGGCATATTCGACTGGATAAGGCAGTGCTATCTGGTCAGAGTTTCAATCAGCAGCCGTATCGGGACAGATGAACAGAGTCACAAAGGCGTAACCAGAACCGCAGGCGGCTGTGGCGGAGTACCGCAAACTAAACATGATGACACCTGGGCAGTCTTACGATAGAAAATGATACCTTTCCCCCAAGTTCCGCGCTTGCCTTGAGGCCGTTAAGCCTCAGTTGTATAGTGACCGCAGACAGAGCGCATGCAGGTTCCCGGATTAGATGCAACTATGATTCAGAAGAATAAAACTTTGTCAACAGCTGCGAGAGAGTACTCTCTTCCCGTCGGTCACAACAGTCACGACCTTTGCGATCTTGGGCGTCTTTGCTGCTGAGTTTTCCGGTTAATATGTACTTTTGCGCCGTGTATGAGCGAATAGAGAGGCCCGGATGAAGCGGCACAAGGACTCTGAGCCAAGCGGGTCCAGCAAAGGCAGGTGGGAAGCGTTGATGTTTTGCAGCGTGCGGGCGTAAGTGCGAGAGGGGATAACGGTGCTTGAATACTGTCAATGGCTTTCCGACCGTGTGGAAAGGAAGAAGGATTTCGAAAAGAAAGTTAGAAGAATGCGACGGTCTCAGTTGCTGAGTGCTCACGGGGCTGTCGTAGTCGGCGTCGTGGTGGGGCTACTTAGCGGGTAGACTGGGAGTCGGGATACTTGATAAAGAGCTAGAGTTGATGACGGTAAGGATGGCTTCCTGGCTTTTGGTGGAGCAAGGACTAATGCTGTTCGCGCCTTCATCCGAGAGCAACATCAGTCAAACATCGGCTGCAAACCATTGTGCCATCTGCATCTCTTACCATCGCCAACAAGTCAACAACGGACGCTAGGACCAAACTCTACGGGGATTATACACGGAGCCAAGCACGTCCGAAGAGCTTATCCACACTGTGCAAACTCTTTCAGTTCCCACCAACCACACCTTCAACCTTTCAAGGAATCTTTGCAAGAGTACCGAGCCGTTGACACACCGCCTTCACCGCCGGAGCCCAACCATCACCATCAGTCCTACAACCCCTTCCCTCGCGACCTTGTCCGGATTTGGAACTTCTCTACTACTCTCTGCTAACACGGTTTCTGTTGGATATAGTGCCTTGTCACGCCCGCAAAATGTTCAACTGGGCGAAGCAGCAGTCAGTACTGGCCTTGATTATGCTCCATTCCGTCACTTACACTTGTCCCGCCATCTAGGCTGGCAAACGTCGCCGGCACCCAAGAGCCCATCTACGGCCCCGAGGCCATTCAAGTCGTTGGGGAGCAAGCAAAGGATACTCCTTATACCGAGTTGACCAAGAATGATCTCAGATGGAAGGCCATGGACTCGACAAGCGTTGAGACGCAGACTTTCTATCTTATGGGAGACAATGGTTACATTGGCATGGCCCAAGTAATCTACAGCAACGTAGCGTAAGAGGAAAGCCGGTCCCTGAACTGTAGCTTATACTGAGTACTTATTGCTTGCAGAGGTATCCGCACTACATGTCAATTCAACACTAAGATCTTCTACCCCGATGGCAAAACGCCCAACCTCTGGTCCTCTGACCCCCTCGAAAACTACGAGTTCGATGACGAGAAGTTCAACTTCTTCGCTGACGGATGCTCCCTTGAGCTCTCGGAAGACGGATCCTTTTACACCATAAAATCGGCAACCAACGAGAATAGTCTGGTAAACCTGAAGGTCACGAGGGCAGCACCCGGGTTCGTTGCGGGCAAGAATGGCACAAGTTACTTTGGGACGGACCCCGCGAATCCGTGGGGCTTAATGCGGCATGCTTTTTGGCCCAGGTGCGACGTAGAGGGAAGCATCATTACCAAGACTGAGGAAGTAGATTTCACGGGTCGCGCCTTTTTCATCCACGCCTTACAAGGAATGAAGCCCCATCATGCGGGTAAGCGAGAGTTCGGGATCTTATTACTAAACAAAGTTTCTAATCATTGCTATAGCTGCCCGTTGGAACTTTTGCAATTTCCAATCACCCACCTACTCCGCGGTTATGATGGAATATACCACTCCCCCTTCCTATGGAGATACTATCGTTAGGGTTGGAGCGGTAGCGACCGAGGGCAAATTGCTATTTGCTGGATGCACCGGTGAGTGCACGCATACTGAAACCACCAACGACCCTGAAAACGAGTGGCCGGAACCTAGTGCTGCGACCTATCATTGGGAAGGAAAGACGGCAGAGGGCAAAGAATCTTCTGCGGACCTTGGTGGTAGCCTGGGCGAGCGAAAGGATCGAGTGGATGTAATGGCGGAAGTGCCGGGCTTCGTCAAGGCAATCGTCGCGAGCGCTGCTGGCACAAAACCATACATTTATCAATGGGCGCCGAAGATGACACTCACTGTCAACATTGGAGGAGAAGAGCACAAGGAGGAAGGTATTGCGTACACTGAGGCTACTTTCATCTCGTGATCAGCGTTGTTGTTTTCATCTTTCGACTCGTTTCCCAATATTCCTAGACGTCAATCAGGCCTGGTGCTTGATGAGCCTCACTACTCTACTTAATTCAATCTCACCTCGTGCATTAATGAAACAAGATTAACCAAGCTTTATCATGTGTGGGAACCAGTACGGAAAATGAAAACCTCACTCATCTGATGAGAAATGTATAGAGGTTGGATGCCTAGGTAGGAATCAATTGAACACCTGCGCACGCGTCCCGAGACTCCCCGCCTCAGGTCTTGGCGCGACCGTGACGACCGCCACATGAAGTTGAAGTGGCGGATCTCGCGCCGCCTCACCATCAACCACCCGCCCGTGGACATCCCTACAACGCCATTCCAACACAATGGTCCAACCATCGAGCGGACGTCAGCAGACGAATTTGATCCAGAGACTCCTGGGCGCTGGCCCTGGAGGCAAGGGTCTAGGAGGCAAAGGAAAATCGTTGAAACGACACAGGTCAGTGAATTTGGAAAGCTTTCAACTCTATCGCCAAGGCGTTAGCCCTGTGCAAGCGTGTAAATGATACTGATTTGACTTGGATTTAGGCGTATCCTGAAAGATAATATCCAAGGCATCACCAAGGGCAATATACGGTACGTTTTAACCTGTTCTCGCTCGCGCGTCCCAAACAGCCGCCATTGTGATTCGGCTTGCTGGCGGTGTTCGAGAAGAGACCACAATATTTTTGCTTGAAACATAGGTTTTAGGGCCGCTCCGTCTAAAAAAAATCATCTTGAATGTTCCTCACCGTTGGGGACCTGATCGACATCGCGCCGCAAATGCCCCGTCTTGTTCATCTCGTCGCACACTCATATTTTCTATTGGGGCTCTCAAAGCTGACGAATATTCTCTCAATAGAAGAATGGCCCGCCGTGGCGGCGTTAAGCGGATATCGGGAACAATATACGAAGATGTCAGGGCGTCTTTGAAGGCTCGACTAGAGCTTGTCAGTACTCGACCTGCTCGTACCGACGATCTTCCGCTTCCTAGTTAACACAGCCCAACAGCTATTGCGCGAAATTACAGCGATCACCGGTACGTCAAAAAGTTCAACTGCTTAGCTGACTGGTTACTAACTCTTGATCAGAACACTGCGGCCGTAAGACTGTTTGTGTCACAGACGTCGTGTTTGTTCTCAATCGGGTGAGTAAGCAGAGATCCGCAGGTTTATCTCTACTAATCATGGTCGCCAGGTGGGAACACCACTATATGTAAGACTTCTGTCCGAATGCCACGCCTTTCCACAGAGCTAATCAACGCAGGGTTTTGGTGAGGGCAGGAGATGATTATTTCATCGTCGCAACCTGAGTCTTAATTCTCATTGTATTTTGGAGTTGGGGACCAGATCTCGATTTCTGGGCTGGGATGACTATGCGTGTGTCGACCAAGAGTTATGGGACTTGGTTGCAAAACGCCGAATGATTCGAAATATTGCTTCCTTCTTGTTGAGCCACTAGTTAACTCGATATCTGTTATTTCCTGATAGGTAATGATGTGGTATTCGCGTAGCTAATGTTCTCACTACTATAGTTTTCTATTGAACAAAAGAGTTGAGATCATTTCACCTGTGCCATTGGCTATGCCTATCATCTTCAAGTACCCGTACACAAATGGCCTTAACATTAAACCAACTCTTTCAACCGTTAAACAACCCCCCCAGTTCTGAGTCTGAGATTTTTTTTTTTTTTTTTCCCTCAATATCCCTCCTACTCAATGTTCGCCTTTCCACGTCCTCACTCATCCCCTTGTTCGACGGGATTCTACACACATTTGCCTTCTTTTCCTACTATCATCAGCGCAAGAAGCCTATTTCGAGGCTGACTCGACATCAGCCAGCCACTGCCTAAACAATGCAGCACCGACTTCCCATCTCCTGGATCGCTCGATATCATTCACTGTGTGCAAAGTTTCCAATTCCCGCAGAAGGTTCAAAGCTTCATGCGCCATGAGCTGCTTCTGCTCGGAACTCAATCGGACGTAGCGTTTAACGCGATGTATAAACATGCCCAAGGTCTGGCGGAAAAGGTCTAAGAGGTCTTCCGCACATAGGCAATGACCGCGGGGTGACCAAAATCTGCGGACCACCTGGTACCGCCACGGGATATTCCGATGCATCGGCTTCGCGCACCAGAGGAACCATTTTAGAAGCCGGCTTATGGATACGAAGATGGGGCGCTGGTGGTCAGGGGCTTCGTAGAGGTTGCCGCAGAGCCTGGTTTCATTCCAACAGATTCGGTTTCCTCGCGGCGACCAGGTCAACATTGAAATGTAATGATATGGGTCCTCGGTCAGCTGGAATTGCAGTGTAAGGTTCCTATTGCGTTGCAGGTGAACCCGACTGGAGGCCGGAATTCGTTCATACCAGGTATAAACGCCTTCAAAGTTATTGTCATATATGATTCCTTTGAACGTTGTTTTGGAGTAGAATTCATATGACGCCTCGTGCCTAATAACGCGGCAGACTCTCAGCAGAGTCGGCCACGCCAATCTGCCGAGGAGAGGTGTTCGATCATAATATCCTGACGTAACGAATAAGCAGTGGCTTACATTCAGGACGTGGTTGTATATCTTAATCCTGAGTTCCGGAGATAATTTAGCGAAGTGGCAGATTTTATCTCGGGCAGGTTTGATGACAAAGCCATTGTCGATATGATCCCCGTTGGCATTGAATGTTCTGATAGAATGGTGAGTGGGGCCAGAGCCTCGAGGTCGACGTTGATTTGAACCACTCGTAGATAACTCTGTGGTATTCGTACGGTTACTTTCTTTGGTATCCTTACTGCGTTGGGAGAATTGTTTTGCCAAAGACGCGGCAGTTGGATGCGCATACGAGGCTCGAGCCATAGCCAATACTACTAAATGAGTAGAGTTTTACTAGGTAAAGTTAGGGATGTAAATATATTTAGAGAATCCGAATATACTTTACTCAGAGTGACTGAAGGTACGCTTCCACTCTCACATTGGATGCTTTAGAGGCTGCATGCGCGTATCTCCCTACGGTTCGCCGTGGAATTAGCATCTATCTTGAATCATTTAGTTCCAGCGAAGGCCGTACATGAAATAATTTCCTGAACAGCTGGAGAGTGGATGAGGGATAGTAGGAAAGTGGAGAACTGAAAGGCTACAGCAGTCCGGGTGCACGTGATAACGCGTCCGTGCATCGTCGGGAGATGCCTAACACTTTGTCGAGCTGGCAGGCACCATTAAGACTCTATTCTTCTTGACAATAACCATTACCCTTCTACGAAATCCTTGTTAGCCTCTCACTATCGTGCAGTCTGGGAGCTTCAACTATGGAGGACGCCCTGGAGGTTGACTTTGCGCATTATCGAGGAACGAAACGGAAAGCCGACGAAGCCCAACTGCCAGAAACTCCAAGGAGGATAAAACCTCTTTCACAGGATGTCGTGAACAAAATTGCTGCTGGAGAAATCATCGTCGCTCCCGTTCATGCGTTGAAAGAGTTAATTGAAAATGCTGTTGATGCCGGCTCAACCGCGCTCGAAATCTTGGTCAAAGAGGGGGGCTTGAAGCTACTGCAGATTACGGATAATGGGCATGGCATAGATGTAAGGCTGATATCCCTAGATCTCAATCGTAGTTAACAATAGATAGCGTGACGATATGGCCATTCTTTGCGAGCGTTTTACGACCTCAAAGCTCAAGACATTCGAGGATCTAACATCGATTAGCACCTATGGCTTCCGCGGTGAAGCACTAGCGAGTATCAGCCACATTGCCCATTTGAGTGTGACTACGAGGACGAAAGAGTCCAGCTGTGCTTGGCGTGCACAGTATGCTGATGGTAAACTTGTCTCACCTAAACCAGGCCAGAATGCTGATCCAAAACCGATCGCTGGTCGGCAGGGAACTCAGATTACTGTAAGTCTTTCCAGGATACTCATCCAGACTAAATTTCCTCACCGATATTAGGTTGAGGATCTTTTCTACAACATTCCGTCTCGTCGTCGTGCGTTCCGTTCAGCCAGTGAGGAGTACGCAAAGATCCTGGACCTTGTCGGCCGATATGCTGTTCATTGTACCGGTGTATCATTTTCGTGCAAGAAACATGGAGACTCCACAACGGGAATCTTCGTACCAGCTAATGCCAACACCGTTGATCGGATACGGCAAGTTCATAATAGCACAGTTGCCAACGAGCTCATTCAACTCAGCGCGGCAAACGAGCGCTGGGGTTTCAAATCAGAAGGGTGGGTCAGCAACGCGAATTATAGCGTGAAGCGTACAACTCTTCTACTCTTCATAAACCACCGGTCCGTTGAGTCGTCAGCAATCAAGAAGGCCGTGGAGCAAACGTACGCAAATTTCCTTCCAAAGGGAGGCCATCCTTTCGTTTATCTGAGCCTGGAAATTGACCCTCATCGCGTCGATGTCAACGTACATCCCACCAAACGCGAGGTTAATTTCCTCAATGAAGATGAAATCATAGAGATTATTTGTGACGAGATTCGGGAAAGTCTAGGCAAGGTTGACACAAGTCGCTCTTTCATGACGCAAAGTCTTCTACCAGGAGCCAAGGTTCCCCATGCTCCTGCATCAGCATCGCCGATGAGGGCATTGGAACAAGATAATCGAAGTACAAGCACCCCCGTTGCTCGAATTCAGAAAGCTGGAGCGCCAAAATCTTCCACCAAGAGGCCGTACGAAAATAACCTCGTGCGGACTGATGCTACTATCAGAAAAATAACGTCCATGCTGGTCCCAAATCAAAATCCATCTTCTGACGCTGCATTGCCAGATGAAACAGCCGCTGATGAGATGGAGTACGAATATTCAGAGAAAGAACCAACTCTCTGCCGACTGACTACCATAAAGGAGCTACGCGCAGAAGTCCGAGACTGCATGCACAATGAGCTGACGGACGTCTTTGCCGATCACACCTTCGTTGGCCTTGTTGACGAACGGAAGAGGATTGCCGCCATCCAGGGCGGGGTGAAGTTGTATCTCGTTGACTATGGAATGGTTTGCAACGAATACTTTTACCAAGTTGGGTTGACTGACTTTGGCAATTTCGGCAGCATAAAATTTGATCCGGTCTTGAATCTGGAAGAGCTTTTGCGTGTGGCCGTAGCGCATGAGAGAAACATTGCCAAGAATGACAACGAAATCGACTGGGATGAAGTTGTTGCTACTGTCAAAGAGCAGCTAATCGGCCGCCGGGATATGCTTATGGAATATTTTTCGTTGGAGATTTCGGAAGATGGTGATTTACTAGGCGTTCCACTTCTGATGAAAGGATATTCCCCCCCGCTCGCCAAACTCCCACAATTCCTGCTACGTCTGGGGCCGCATGTTGATTGGAATGACGAGAAAGAGTGCTTTCACACCTTTCTCAGAGAACTAGCAAACTTTTACGTTCCAGAATCTTTGCCAGTTCCACCTGGAGCCGTCGAGAATGAAGCGGAGGCCACAATGACCGAAGATGCAGAGATCGTGGCTAGAAGACAGCAGCTTAGTCGGTGTATTGAACATGTCATCTTCCCCGCCTTCAAAGCGCGACTGGTTGCCACGAAAGGCTTGTTGAAAGGAGTCATGGAGGTCGCCAATCTAAAGGGCCTGTACAGAGTATTCGAGCGGTGTTAGTTCAACCAAGGGTTCGTAGCAACTTTGTTGTACAAATCAGCTTCTGGTCTCGCGGTCACAGTACTATTTACCAGCCGGCCTTTCATGTTCCTTATTCATCGTCCAATGTGCTACAGCTATATCTATATCGCATTTTTCCGTGAGTACCGTATATACTGGAAGCCAGTTTCGGACCAAAATGATCTTTTCTTTCACATCTTCTGAACTGTGTTACATTGCCTTTGCGTTTCGAAAGCACCGCTACGAGCAGAGCTTCAAGAGTTACCTAGGTAAGACTGCAACGCGAAGGTGTCCTGCGAAATGCAGCTAACGATGCACAGATCACGCGAACTTGAAAAACATGGCATGTCGTCGACAACTGGAAAGGACGGGGGCACATAACGGCTATCATTCGTGGACGGCACTGTAGCTGCTCAGTCGGGTAAAGCCGTGCCGCTCCCAAGAAATTCAAAAAGAAGGTGATAATAGCGTGGCTCAAGCACTATTTCCAGAATAAGCCTTCATTATGCGGAATGCTTTTAATCAATGCTATCACCTATAATGCAAAATACAAGCTTAATCCAGATTCCTAACCTTGCTCAGCCTTCCACAGACTATCGCGACCTAAACGACCAAGATGTTCCTGTTGACTTCTTTGCAGACCATCAAATCAAAATGCCGTTGCGCGGCTCCATTATCAATATCCTGCCCTTCTCCACGTCCCTAAGTCCCCTGAGCCTTGCTACAGCGACAGGTACATCACTCTGCCCGCAGCACCACCTATCCGCTCCGCTTCAGTTCGTCGTTTCTAGCCACTCGCTGCAGCATGTCGGTCTCCCCGCATTACACGATATTAAGGCTACGACTTTGCAGCGACCACTCCATCTGCCTCAGCTCGATTTTCTTTCTCTACCTTCTATCATTGAAATGTTTATATCGAGTCCTAGGATCTTGCGTGCTCTAGAGTGTGACTAAATACCTTTCCTTTGACAATAGTATCTTCAGATTTTCATTTTAGCAACATGCGTCCAGCCGCCTTCGTTCTCGCTTTGACTTTCTCGCCACTGCGTTCCCCTTCGCAGCGGATATGCCTAGGGTTGATTCCTCTCTTCCGGGGCCACCTCAACAAACCTCGCCAGCAGCCAGGCGGGAGCCATGCTGGAGAAGCCGCAACATGCCCATTCAACTTGAAACACCAGCCTGTTGTCCCTATTACCTCCAGCTACCCGTACAACAATGCAAAGAATGGTCTGCCTGGTAATGTCAAAGGTAGATTCCAAGTGCCCGCGCCCCGGGATATTGCTTATCAGTTTGAGGCTCCCGGGCTAAATGATGTTAGAGGCCCATGCCCAAATTTGAATACCGCTGCCAATCATCACTCGAGTCTCACCTGTGGCATCCGGTTCGAGCAACCCAATTCACTGTTGTCGTAATTTTCGGGTCATGATGGGATCGCCACCTTCAATGAACTCGTCAATGCTCAGCAGAATATTTACAACGTTGGAATACGACCTTGCGGTTTTTCTGGCTGCACTTGGCCTCACTGACTGGTGGTGAGTTCTAATCCCACTGCGTCATTAGGAGTGCCGCACAAGCTAGAATTGCGCCTAGGCAGCCTGGTCACGGAAAGCTCTCAATTGGAAATTGGATGCAACACCGCTTCTCGAAAGTCATGTGCTCCATTGTTGGCTGTCAGTGTGCCTGGCTTAGATGGCCACAACAAGTTCGAATCCGATACCCTCACTTACCCGTACCAACTATTTCTTAGACAGTACTGACAACCCCACATTCAATGTGTAAGCTTTGAATGCCGGTAAAGCTTTGGTGACATGGACTTCACTGACATATTATCACATAAAGCACACTTTTCGGAATGCTGTAAGATACGTGCAAACGCAATTTCAACCGCGAGAAACTTGGCCCTTTACCATTACCAGCGGTACCGGCAATCCCTGGCCGAAAGCCCAGCCTTCTATCTTGGACTGCTCTCTGCTCCTATTCGGCGCCTCCTCGTTCCTGTATGTCTTCCAAGCACTTATTAGCCCTGCCCTCCCACAACAATGACTCCTCACTTTATAGCTACGAGTTCATTCCCGACGGCAATTACAACTACACCTCCGGCCTCGAGACCATATCCTCCTTCGGGACTCCCCAAAACCCCCGACGGGACTGGTCGTTCAACCACGCCGAGCAGATTCCCCAAATTGGACGAACCGCGTCACTCCATATACCAATACCGAAGTCACGCTCGAGGTCGTAGTGCAGTATGCCATCGACCCTGTGCTCTTGGGCGGCAAGACATCGGACGGCCCATTCGATGCACTCCCGAGCTTCGTGTCAATACAAAACGCGAAACTCGTCTTGGCGCCAAATACCGCGTGCTCGCTCTACCAGCTAGCGACCCAGAGGCGTGCCGAGTTACTTGAACGGGCTACTGACGCCCGCCGTTGACGCGCTGGCCTCTATCGCGACGAAAGTGTCGTCGCGTTTTGCGAATCTGGGACAATCCCTTGCACTAACGAAATTAATTAGCTGGATGCGTACGTAAGGCTAGCCAGTAAGTTTTCGCTTTGTTTACCGTCCCCAGGAGGAGGCTGAGCATAGAGAGCTGTTTTAATTATGCAATGGCTTTTCTTGAGCAGAAATCGCTTCAGCTCTGCAAACAAAGCGTCATATCCGTCGCCCACCTTTGAAAGAAGATGAATTCCACATCCCTGCTCCCGCCAGCATTCTTCGCTTCCGCTTCTCTCTCTCTCTTTTTTTTTTATTTTTTTTTATTTTTTTATTTTTTTCATCCATATGGTATATTCCGGAGAGCCCCACCCTTCAGATCCATCTATCCTACATGTGAGTGAATTTTCGAAAATCGGCAAGCTGAGGGAAATTCCGGATTTGAGTTTTTACTTTATTTTTGTTGTGGCGGTGGTGGCAATCCGGAGGTGCATTACGCCATATTGTTGGCTGGATCTGAGAGCCCCCCCGCATTAGGTATGTAGGCTCGCGTGTAGGCACGTGTGGGATCGTGAGCAAACCGTGGGACAGGCCGCCGCGGGAGAGAGGAGACTTAAGCTCGTGGGGTCCAAAACATCCTATCGCTCATATTTTCATCACGAATCACGATAGCTTCTGAATAATTTGACAATTATGTCAGTATTTTTGTCATCTATTGTGTCAAGGGATTGTAGATATGCAAATATGAATTCTAAATGTCAAATCCCCTCTGAGAACAAGTTTAACATTCTTTCAATCGAGCTCGTAAAAGCGTACGGAGATAGGTATTGAACAAAAAGTTTGACATGAAAACGCCTACGGGCGTGGGGATACACAGGTTGACCCCACCATCGATAGAAAAGCGCCTCCGCCAGGCCCAAGATATCAAGCTACCGGAAAATGCCCCTCTATGCCTCCGATCCTTTTCATATCATCTTCTCATTGAGTACTGAGTATACTGCCCCGCCAGCCAGAAGAAGCAAACGCTAAAGTTTTCCTTTCTTACTTTCAAACGCAGAACCAGCATAATCGTTCCATGGTCTCGTTCCAGGTCGTTGTCCATATCCTTTTCCCATCCTAATTCCCCAATCGAGAGATTGTTATTAGAAAATAAAATAAAAAAACACCTCGCCTCCATGTCTCCATGTGCAATTCTTCCAAAGGAAAACACAATCGATGGAAAGAATCAAACCAATTCAGCAATAGATGATCAATACAGGAATAGGGGAAATATAGCACAATGAATAAGAATATAGTAGAAAACTCAGTATCCTGGGTAAACATGAACTCATATATAATCGAGTCCGAAGACATGGAATCGAAGCTGTAGCTCCGCTACATGATCCCCTTCAAACCGCGAAAGCCACTACTCTTTGACGCCTTCTCCTGTTTTTCCTTTTCCTTAGCTTCAGACTTAGCTTTTGCCTTCTTGCCGATATTTTGCGCGCCGCCTGTTCACCGCACTATTAGCCAAATATTCTGATACAGCACTAAATGAGAGAAGTGAAAGGAGGTAAAATCAAACTAACCACGACCGTAGACCCTGACTTCCGACTTCGGCGCAATCTTGTCCTTCTTCTCGCCTTTGCTGCTATTTGTTTCGACCGAGTAGCCGCTCTTGCCGCTGGATATGACCGTCTCGGGTGCATTCGGCGCTTTAAACGACGCGTTGAGAGAGGATTCGTAGGCTGCTGAGAGATCGTGTGTTTGGTTAATCGGTTCTTTGAAGGGTTTCTGTTGGTGAAGAGATTCGAGGCGGACAGGTCGGGCCGGGTATGGTGGGCTGTTGTTCGAGATTGGAGAGTTGTATTCGCCATAGTAGTCGTAGTCCTCGTGGGAATCGGTGACTAGTGAACGGGGGAGGCGAGAGGAATATCCACCAAAGCCTCCGCCGCCGCCATTGTTGTTGTTGTTGTTGTTGATGTTGTTGCTATTTTGGCGTCTGAATGATGGAGGCGAAGGAAGCTCGTCTGCCATGTAGTTCGGCTCGTGCATGTTAGGGTTCCCTCGACCGTTAAAACGGCCCCTTTCCGCTTTTTGCTCGCCCTCGAGCTCATGGTATCGCATTTCTAATTCGGTATACTGTTCCAAAAGACGGTAATGCGTCTTCTTCATCTGCTGTAGTTTTGCCTGACTAGCCGCCATAGCCGAATCGAGCATCTGTTGCATTGAGCTTGGAAGTTTACCCGGTTGAGCATTGGGCGTCGATGACTGCATCCGCGTTTCGAGATCCGCAATCTTGCGCTCATATGCCTTTCTCATTCGATCGCGCTCCACATCCCTACTATTGAGCTTCATGTTGGCAATCTCAAGGTCATTTCGTAGGTTGTCGCGCTCCTTCTTGACCGCATCCAAGTCGGCCAGGCTTTCCTGAAGTTTCTGTAGTTTCTCCTGCAGTATCTCAACCTCGCCGCGCAGAGTCTCCAACTCTTCTAAATCTAGCTCCATTGAACGCAACTTCTGTTTGGCGTTCAACTCTCTCGCCTCGCTCTCCACCACCAGTCTCCTTAGGCGGTCAGAGTCTTGCTGTGATTTCTGCAAATCGAGTCGTAGGTTATCCTCTTCAGAGTGCCAGTTCCGCTGCTCTTCTCTGTAAGACCGGACCTTCGAGCTTAACTCGCTTTCCCATTTCTTCGATTGGCTACGGCCTGTGAGGGTTTCCTTCTTTAGCTGGGCGTATAGCTCATTAGCCTTGGCAAGCTTAGCTTTGAGGGCTCGGTTTGTGTTGATTAAATTCTGTGTTTCGGCCTCGACTGTTGCTTCTTTAATATGTTTGCGTTGCAATTGACCAATATGAGATAGATGCTGAAGCTTTAGATAGCGTTCAAAATTGAGGTCGTTCCGCAAAAGCATGATCTCACGCTGGAGAGACGCCATGGTATGGCTTTGGAGGTCGTCACGCGTTGGCGAGCCCGAGTGCTGACTCTGCGACAGAGCCTGGGCGAAATTCTCTAGGCGTGGAGATGATGGCACGTTGATAGTGCCGACCCTGCGTAGATTTTGGGAGCGCTTCTTCTTTGGTTGCGGACCCTTGCTCTCTAGGTCACTGAGAGGCAGCGGTGGCAGCGTCGGGCTGTCCATGACGTGTCGAGATTTGAGAACAGGAGAAGCCGGCTTTGACGACTTTCCAACTGCCTGACTGTAAGTGCTGTAGTATGACTTCCGGGGCATTTCAGTACCGTCTGATTGTGAATTGCTCAATGGAGAGAACATGGTGGATTGAGTGTTTCGCCAGCTTGTCGCAGGTTCGTCATTCGCAATGGTGCCATCATCGTCAAGGATAAATATTCCGCCTTGAGGGATGTCCTCGGTTCGTACCATCTGTGCTGGAATATCGGGCAACTTAGAGGTCGGCGGTGGCCCAGGATCTTCAAGCGAAGATGAGACAGCAACACACAATTCCATACATTCGGTCACTACATCCGCGGGATCGCTTTTGAGCCAACGGTTCTCACTGAGCTCGTCCTCGGCCGTAGTTGTGAACATGTTTGGATGGAGTAAGTGGACCTGGCGGAAAGGTTCCGTTCTACTTCGGATCAGGTCTTGATCCAGATCCAGGTCGTCCGCGGTGGGAAATTCTACATTCTTCAAGAATTTGCGAGGTTTTCGGATGTAGCTCATGAAATTTAGAGGGAAAAGCCCATAGAGGAAAGTGAAGTAATGCAGAAGTCCGGGAGCTGTGCTCTCAGAGAAATCGAATGGTTGATCTAGCTTTTCCCATGTCTGCTCGCCCTCCACGCTTTGATCCGTTTCTTGATTTGCAGTTGTCTCAGGACCATCGGCTGTGGGGCTCTGACCATCGGGCTTGGACCCTCCGAAATGTTCCCAGCACAACAATCTGCTGTAGATGAGGCAAAGTCTGCAGAGATGGAAATCCGCAGTAAGTGAGCTCGTGATGTGCGGAAGGAACATGATGAGGACCGTCAGAGCGAGCTCAATCACGGTGGAAGAGGTGTCGATCATCAGACATTGCTCAAGATGCTGGATCAACGGCGTTTCAAGCACGAGATGGAGATGGGGCGGCTGTACTCGGACGAAGGCACTGAGAAGATTCAATGCTTGCGCACGATGCTCCTTTTTGACAAAAAGGTCGTCCAAGGCGAGGAGAAGTTCCTATCGAGTTTTGTTAGATGGTGTATAGCGCGAAGTTGGGAGTGGTGTTACCTTCGGCTTCCTCCGACCAAATGCTATCAGGACAGACTCCATTTCATGCGCAATAAATTCGTCCTCTGGAGAAGTCGTATCATCCTCACCGGTGGGAATTCGCGTACGTGCAAGATACGCATCTAGAAGTCTCTGCGAGAAGTGAGCAGACAGTCGTGCTTTCTCCCCGTCCTTGTCATCGTCGGCGTCGAAGACCAATATTCCCTGTAGAAACTCGCGCGCATCCTCAATCTCATCCCGCTTATGCCCAATTGCATCTATTGTAGGCCGGATTACGAGTGTCCACCATTCTTCCAAGCGAGATTCTCCACGGATCGCGGGTCGTAGCAGTCGCAGAGCACTGAGGAATGGGCCATGCTTGTCCGGACTCTCCGCAACGTATTTCTTGTATAGCGGGAGAAGTTCATCCTGGAGGCGATGCGAGTCGTGCTCGTCAATGTCGTGGTAGCGTTCTAGGAATGCTTCAATGGTCTGCTGGAGGTCTTCGGGGAGAGGGTAGGGTGTGGTTGGGGCGGAGAATGCGGAGCTGAGGGCCTTGACGACGTCCCTCATGGAGCTGTTCAACACAGTCGTCAGCTGCTGCTGCATGGCTATGCAAAATCCAAGACTGCGGCAGGCAACCCATGCCTAGCCGCAGTAGCTGAGGGCTGGTGATGGAATCAAATAATAGGGAAAGTCTTACCCAGACGACATCGTATTTCTGAGTCCGTAGCTCGATATTTCTGTCGTGTGCGCTTGCACTCACGCACTACACGCAGGTACGATGCAATCCCAGAGAGGAAAGTCAAGAGCTTGTCGTTTTGATAGGTATGACGATAGGGACTATACGAGTAAAGTCACTTGGCGGCAATGCTCAAGCTCTGGACATATTCGAAACTTGACAGAGAGGTACGACTGATGGACAGCCGACGGGCGTGGGGTGGGGGGACTCTCATTGATATTCACATTGTGCACTCGGCACACATGTCTCTCACAACGGAAAGAGTGAGCATACCGGAGCATACCGGTCAGATATCCTTTCGGCCCCCCGTTTGTGCTCTCTCTTGACAGTCTACTTTGTCCCCAGTGCGCCAAAAGTAAGCAAAATGTGCAATTGGAAGAGAGCCTGCGTCTGCGCTTGTGGTTATCTCGTGGGTACACAGCGGGCTGCCCTGTCTGGGACCGAAAGCAGCAAGGCGTGAGAAACCGAAACAAAAACGGTCTTCGGTGGTGGGACTGCTACAGGACTATGCGAACCGGCCATATTGCGTATTGAGCATCGAAACGCCGGCCTTAACCAAAAGACGCCACAAACGATGCCTAGGTGGGAGACGTCGGCCACTATGGCCACGGCGTGTTTTTGCTTTTTCGGTCGTCTCCTAGGCCTTCAAGGGATATGTCACCACCGTATCACCATAATCCATTCAGCAGCTATCCAGAATCCAAGGATATCAACCAATACATCGGCCCTAAGGCGATGCAGGACAGGCAGGAGGACATGTCTAGTCCGGAAGCCCGTCCACGTCCTGAGGTCCTCGACCCTCTCTGCGGTTGAGCCGACTTCTTACTCTTATTACTGCCGTCAACCGAATACTACCTTTGCATCTCGCCCTGGCATGTCCTCGCGGCCTCGCCCCTTGCTCAACCTCCACGAATCCATGATGCGCGTTTGCTTGCAGCGTGCAGCTCCCCTGCCGAGGATGTACTGTACTGTTTGCCCCCCTGCCACCGTTACCCGTGGCGTCGGCAGGCCGGTTGAGTTACACAATCTTTCTTCGGCAGTAAATGCTTGTGCCGGCCAGGTACATATCG
>KV745130.1:0-39847 GCA_001692735.1 Lepidopterella palustris CBS 459.81 | reverse complement strand
CGTTTCTGTCCTTGTTGAACAGACGGGTTCCCTCCCCACATCCATATCCATGGATCATGGCAATCACCATGGGGGCCAAAAATCCCATCGAGGAACTTTCTCCCACGTCTCGCTGGGCCGGCGTGGTTGAGGCGGTGGCTGGCCCGGCGCGTCCTGGAGAGTTGCTCTGTACTGCTCTGTACTGAACTGTACTGTACTGTACTGTAGGTTTCGCCCATGCTGGAAGGCTTCCTCCTGTTTTAACTGTAGAGCCTTTGCCTTTGCTGCTACTCGTCATGCCTGCATCACAGGCTCTAAACCACCCGGAGGCGGAGCCTAGTCACGACGCAAGTCCGTGGAATCATTCTCCGGCCACTTGGCATAAAGGGCCTTGATGAGGTAAACGATGCATAAAGCTACGTAAACATAACACGTTCAATACCATTTATCCCCTTGTAGTTGTGCTGCCCTTTGGCCCCTATCATCACAAGTATCAACTTCACCTCACTAGCACCCTAGCGATGAAGACTCAGAAATAAAAGGAAAAAGAGCATGTACCGAAGCAATCGTAGGAAATCAGTCGTAAGTAAAATGCAATGATGTTGTGTTGCTCATCAGTAAAAATGAAAGAAGACGCGTGTGTTTCGTTACCCAATCCGAACCAGCCGTAGAGAAATGAGATGTATCAGAGTCTCGGTGTTCCCAGAGATACTCGTGGACCAAAACAAAACGCCAGAACCCAGAACCGAATGCCAGTAATCAATCGATCGTGAAATAGCATGAAGCAAAGAAGCAAGAGAGAGCCGCCTAGCCCGTGTTTCCATCCGACCCCATCGCAGCACTCCATCACCACTCCACCCAAACCTAACCAAATCGCACTCGCATTACCACTCAAGCCTCAATCGATTGCACCTCACCCCCCTCCCCCTCCCCCTCCCCCTCGCTACCCTCCTGCCCCAACCTCTCCATCTCCTCAGCAATCTGCTCATACCAAACCCCATGCGCCTTCCGATCCACCTCACTAATCCGTCCCAAAGTCTCCACAATCTCCCCCACCTGCCCAATAAACTCCGGCAGCCCCGTCGTCGCCAGACCCTCCGTCGCTGTACTAGCGGCTCTCACCCTCTCCCCGCTGCTCGACGCCGAAATGCGACTAAAGATATGCGCCTTGAGGCGCTGGAACAAAACTTTCATGACGGGATCGCTGAGCTTACCCGCGTGGGCCTGCGAGAGAAGGCGCGAGATGGTCGAGGCGAGCTGTGCACGCGTGGCCGGCGGCATGGCGTGCGAGGACTCGAGCAGGGAGAGGATCTTAGCGGGCATGTTGCTGTCGTCTTTGAGGTAGCCGTCTTTTAGCGCTTCCCACATGCGTGTTGCTTCTGCTTTCCATTGGGAGCGCACGTCGCGCTTTAGGAGGTTTTTGGCAGTTAGAAGGATGCTGCCGATGGTGGTGATGCGGACGGCGTCGGCGCGGACGCGGAGGATGCGGGATTTGTCTAGGGAGAGGGTTTCTGGGACGTCGGTGTCGCGGAGGGGAGGCGTGGCGATGGCGAGGTCGACGAGGCCGCGGGCGTAGATCTTTTGGGTCGTTGGTCGGTTGGCGGGATCGCGGCGGTCGGCTTCAGTGTGGAGGTTAACGGCTGCGTTGCACCACCATCGACGGGTGTTTTGGAGAGTTGTTGTGCCCGAGTCGAGGTCTTGAGCAAACATGCGTTGCTCGTAGCCGGATGACTCTTTGATGAGAGTTGGTGCGGCGTTCATGAGCAGGAAGTTGGAGTAGTCCAGAGAAAGAAGGTCGATGACATGAAGCAGCTTGAAAAACCTCTCAATCATTTCACCAAGATCTCCTTCCTGCTGTAGCTCATCCGCCAAAGCCTTGACTTCTGCGTCTCTAAATGGAGCACAGAGCTTAGGAAGGATGGAGGCAATGAATGAGAAGAATTTCCCGTATGAGAACACTCCCTGGTTGCATTGAGTCGCGATAAGTTCGGCGTCCAGAGATTCCGATATTAGCGTATGCATCGAGTTCCCAGGCTTTAGCAATCGAAGGAGTTTCTCTCGGATATTCTCAGCCATGGCAACGGTCCACAGGCTGCCTTCTCCGTCTTCGAAACCCTTCCGCATGCTGTCGCAAACATCCCGGTTGAGGGCATCACGCACATCAGCATGTGGAGAGGTATCGATTCGATATTCTCTGTCGATGGCGAGCTCGTGGACCAAAATACGGTTGTCTGGCACGACCGAGAATAACTTTGTAAGAGCGTTTGCCTGGAACCCGTCTGATGACGCATGGCTCTGCGACTCTGTGAGCTGTGAAGCAGCTTCGGCCTCAATGCCCGTTTTTCCATCCGAGCTCTGAGAGCCTGCAGGAGATGAAGATTCCATAGCGACACGAGGACGAACGTCACCAGCCGGCTTCTTCCTTGGTCTGGCTCTCCTGCTTTCGCGGATGGCCTTTCTGATTAGCATGGTTGCCCTATCGGGACCTGCCAACTTTCTAATCTTGCTGAGAAGAATAACTTGATTATCCCGGATGCCCATCTTATAGTCGTTAGCGACCTCATCGCTTGTTTCGTCTTTAACACTTTGCCAGATAGCGTCCAGGTTCACGAAAGATGCAACCATTGTTTCGATGAGAGCCGAAGAGTCTCTCGCCTTCCAATCATTGAAAGCTGTAACAAATGCGCCATGCGCTAGTAAGACCGTTTCCAGACGTGTTGGTGTTGGGGTATAATGATTGTAAGCAGTGAGCTTAGACATGGCATATTCGAAAGAAATGATCAGATCCTTGGCTTTGGTAATCAAATCCTGTTCCTGGTCTCCATCTCTGCTCAAGACATGGGCTGGATGACCCAATATGAGATAGGCGCTGAGAAATGTTCGGACAGCAGTCCCACCCGGTGTAACGTCGTCCTCAGCTAGGAGCGTGAATAAAGACATAATCTTGGCCGTCGCGCTCAAGACGTTCTCTTCTGCCAGCAAAGCTGTAATGTCCTCGAAAGTCGTATCGTGGACCTTGTCAATGGACAGTCCCAGAGCCAAAAATGCCTCGACCACACACTTCCTCCACCTGGCCCTCCATGCGGCCTGAATCCTCTTTGCAGCATCCTCAGAAGTCACAGCTCGAGCCCTCGCCGAAGCTTTCTTGTCATCGATTGCAGGAACACTTGTTGTTCTTGGTCTCCGATTATTGCGTTTGTATTCAAGCCTCCGCCTCTCCGCATCCGCCAACTTCTCCTCCATCTCCAATCTATATCGCCGTTCTTCAGCTGCCTTCCTCTCCTTCATATCTTCCGCCACCTTCTTAGCCCTCTTAACTTCTTCTGCGCATGCTGCTGCAACCTGCGCCAAGTGTTTCTCGCGCGCCTGTTGAGCTGCCAAAGCCTTCTCTTCGCAGTTGGAGCCTCGCGGTGTCGCTTTGGCAACAGCGGCGCGCAACCGGACTTGTTCGGCATGGGCGGCCCTGTCGGCTAAGCGCGCCTTGCGACTCTCGAGGATGGATGCGCGGCGAAGGTGTTGCGCAACATGGTTGCTTTGACAGGTATTTCGGAAGGAGCGATTGGATTGATGTGAGTGGGTGGAGGATATGGAGTTGCGCCTGGAGGAGGTAGCGGAAGACTTGCGACGGCCATTAGCGGAGCGGTAGAAGCGCGCAGCTATCCTGGGCGGTGGTGTGTAAATCTGAGAGCCGTCCACATCATCAGAGAGCATAATGTCCGATTCCTCTGGGATGTCGTCTGGGTGGAGGTTCGTCATTTCAGCCTCGGAGTCGGAGAGTGACCCATCCATGATCGCGTCGAGCCGACTCTCGGTGAGATTTGAAAAGCCTAAGGTAGTACGAGAGTTTGATGAACTCTAATGTAAATTCTAACGTGATGAAAGGTAGGTATAAAGTGTGTCGTGTGCAACAAGGAAGCCCGTGGTCGACAATGAAGATTGTTCAGCTGACTGAAAGCGGAGGTCAGGGATTTAAATACGGTTCTGAAAGAAAGACTCGTGGAATATATGATACGGGAGAAGCGAAGAGTAGAAGAGAAGATAGTAAAAAGCGTCGGCGATGGCCTTGCCTTGGTGTTTCAGGTGGGGAAAAGAAGGAGGCTGGATGATGGTGTTGCTTGTCTTGGGAAAGGCTATGACAGCTGCGGCTGGCTTGGTGGAAGGCGGCCTGGTGGGCTGCAGCCGGGGAAAAGGCGAGTCGTGCAAATGCCCTAGAACCACATGGACACTGATCGTCTTATCACGTAACCTGAATGTTGAAAGGCAAATACGAACGCCCCAAACACGAGCGCCCCAAGCACGAGCGCTCACAAGTGTTGTCTATGAGGAAGGTCAGCGAGAGCGGTGCTGAGCCGTCTTTGAGCGATCCTGTCATGCATGTTGTAGCCGACCTTCAACTCCACGCTCCCGGCTCTCATCAGAGAGAGTGACAGATTGAGCATGTGTGCAGGTCATGGATAGTAGGCATTCACCAATCACAGTTGAACTATCAGATTCTCAGAAGAACAGTTCTCATTATTGCGATATCATGGAGCCGGTTAGATTGCTTGTCGAACCCTCACCAAACACGGAACACCACGCAAAGCTCTTTTTTATGCCTCCCCTACGCGTCTCTAGGATGGCTTCAGCATAATTAATTACACAAGTACATGGCATCTCTTCCCTCTGTCTTCTACTTGCCACCAAATGGACACCTGTGCAAGCAACGTAGCCCCGGCACCAACGTTTCGACAGACGAAACTTCTAACATACTCCGTAGAACGCCTGAATTCACTCACCGTTCGGGAACAATCATTAATCCATGTAGACTCCCACGACCTCCCCAACGCCTTGCCAAAAAGCAATCTCTAAATCTATCTATAAACTCGCCTTATGATGAACCTGTCGTCGTTAATGGGAATTTGCCTTCCTGATACGTCTTCCACGCCTCATGCATGTCATACGCGAGTAGCTAGGGCTAGAATACTGGATTCGCTTACCGATTAGGAAAATCCTCAAGCGGCTCGTCCTGTAGGAGCTGTCTATTTCGCTCCCATTGCCTTTCGTAGTCTTCTACTGCCATTGCAGTGCACTGCGCAAGATATGGTAGAGTGGCATGGTACGCGTCGCTGAGCAGTGCGAATTTGCCAGGTGGATGACTCTATTTCTTAGTCCCTTCAATATCCTACGGCCGCCTCTTTCTGGTTTTTCGCACAATATTAGGGCAGCGCCTTCAACCTTGGATCTCACTTTTCAAAGAAATCTCCAGTTTCCTGAGCATCAGCTTGCTGGGTATCGACGAGCTCTGGCAGATTGTCCGAGCACACGAGGACGATGTTGAACAGATTGCCACCTTTCAGCAGATAGCACACGGCGTGCGCATTCAGGCCTATCCAATAATCGATTGCAGCATTCCGGACCATGTCTCGCAGAACTCTCGTGCTTCGACACATATTCCGCTCTGACGACGATGCGGTAGGTCAGACCGATCACTCGTCAGCCGTGGATGATCCGCATGTTCCAGCAGTGCCTCTCGACACACTGACTTCAAGCCATCTGCTCCAATGACAATGTCTGGCTTGCCATCGACGTGCATCGCGGGAGTCTCAAAGATCAATTGCTGCACCTGTGGGTCCAAGTTGCATCTGCACACCTCGCCTGTACGCCTTCGTCGGCAGGAAATCCTGTAGTATCCGGCTCGGCGGGATATGGAGGTAAGGAGTTCCATAAGCATCAAATCGCATGCAACGGCACATTCAACTTCAAGCGCCCCGCGCCGCCTGTAAGACCCGCAGCTAAAAATTCCCTCCGGGCGCGACTAAAACATCTTCAATCACGTCTCGGTAGGCCGTATCTCCGCAAGATAGCCGGACGAGAGTTCGGGGAATCTGGATGTTGAGGAAAAGCCTTTGGTTAGCCTTAGGACGCCGTACAACTTCGTCCATTGTTCTCGAGGGGAGCTGTACCTCTCATAGCGCAGCTGCTTGCTTGCTCGATGAGAGTCACCCATGTGACCCACCTCTCGAGCGATGCCAGTGGGCTGCTGTCATAGCACCTAGACCAGCGCTGAAGATGGTGACGTAACACCATGGCTTCGACACCGCGGATGGGAACCTGCAAATGTTCTAAAACAGACCGCTTTGACGGATGCTGTAAATAGAAGAGGATGCGGGCGTATGCACTGAGGTGGTGTGACAAAGAGGCAAGCATCTAGGTATTTGGGTATAGCCGAATGGAAATATGTACAAAAGCTATACAGTTGGCCATGATTGAAGCCGTACCTGGGAATCGTGATAGCGGTGGCTCGATTGCGGTGGGAGAGTTTGGATATTTTATTTTTTTTTTCTTTCCCATCACTTTTCTTACACACTTCGATAGAGGGGAGGGGGGGGTTGGATTTCTCGGCTGCAATGAGAGGAATGGTCTGGCTTGTTCGGTTTGCCGGGATCGGCGGCCAGCCCTATTGTAAGTGTGTTTATCCTGGACTATATAATGCATCTTTCCCCCAAAGAAGAGATTCATGAACAAAAGGATTAATACCCATTCAGCGACCCAATGTTGTTGGAGGGTCCGTTTGTAAAGGAGGTTGAAGGATCTCGGGATTTTACCAGTCATTGAAGAAGTAGGAGAAATGTTACCTGAAAATGAGCTGCTGCGGATGTGACCAATAGAGAGAGCAGTATTGAGGAGACCAAAGTCACACGAGCCATTACCGCGGCACACAACTTGGATAGCATTTTTGAATCTCAACGAAATCAGTGAAATTATGATGTTGATTCAATATGAATCTCTAGGCCCTTTGGAACTCGCGGGATGAGACCTCCAATTCCAATTCCTGTAACTCACCTCCAGGTAAAGTCTGGTTGGATACTCTCAACCATCCTCATAGCAAAGGTTGTGCTCTCGTGATCACCGACCAATCCCCAAAAATCACGGACCACGGCATCCCTCAAATCACACGTCCCCCATGAAAACTCAAATCAAATGCCAGAATAAAGTGTTTATATATGTATCGCTAACGTCCATAATCCGAACACGGGTACTTCACACGATCGTTCCCGCAGCGGTGACCAACCAGTCCCACCAGAATAATACCCTTTGCCCCTCCCCCTCCCCCTTCCCCTTGTCCAGATCTACAGACTCCATCATAGTAATACAGACGAAACGCATTTTCGGGCATCCCTCTTCTCGAGAAGTTTCCCCGCTACTGCGCATGCCTTGTCGCTTTTCCAGAATAAAACATAGGAATGGATGGGTATAGCCGCCGAAAATGCCTCAGTTCGCTCGTACAAAAGAAATATCTGGTATTGGCTGAAGAGCCTGCTGGATGATATCGCTGATCCAATGTCCATCATTAATCCGTTAGAAAGCGCATTTTAAAGCGCAATTCTAGCACACATAGCCTCTATCTCATCTCCAAAATTCTTCTGGATATCGTTGACAAAGGAAATTCGTTATCCGTCAAGGAATGTCGTTGGCTCCAATCGCATGGCTCAGTGGAGCGTTGGACAAATTGAGCCAAAAAAGTCATACAACTCGTACTTTCGTAATCCGTAGGTGAAAATAGTGTTACAACGCCGGAAATGAAGATACATAACAAAATATGGATTAATCAAGCTGGAATAAAATCAGAAAATTTCATTTCGAGGCGCGAATCCCGATGTTGGATGAACGCCCGAGGAAAGAACCAGGAAATTTAATGTCACTAAAGAACTTGAAGAACGCGCGTTTTCGAGACGTCTTTCGTTGAATCTGCGATGCAATCTGCACCATGGGTCCGACAATGTCCTCGTCGCCTAACTTGGGGAATTTGCCTTCGCTTTTGGGGTCGTTAAGCGATGGCATTTTGATCAGCGGTGCTGGTTCCAATGGTGAACATGGCGCTGGCTCCTGACCAATTTTTGCGGCTTTTGCAATGGCTAGGTCGTTGTTTCTCTTCCACGATGCATCGATTTCGGCCCATTTTTTTTCGGTAAGCATGTAGGTCTTCGAAGTAACGCCAAAATACTCGCCTGTGCGGACCTGGTGTTTGGTGAAGTTGAGACGAGCTTGCTCCCAGTCAGCAAACAGCTGCCGGCATGATGCAGTGTCACAAAACTCGGGTACGTAGGGTTCCGGGTAGATTGTAAAGTTTGCGTGCCCAAGCTTTATGGACCATTCGTCATTCGGGTCAGCAATCATGATTGGTGGAATCTCTGATGACGGTACTAGGTGGCCAGGACGTGACGTCTTGAGTGATGATGCTGAGGGCTTCGAGGACAGTGGTGGGGTCGGAAATCCTGGAACCTGAGGCGTGCTCGTAGGTGTGTTGGCGATGGATAAGGATGCATCGGCGACGGTTGGAGATTGAAGAGGTGATTGCGTGGGTAGATGGTCGGTATGGAGCTTCACCATCATTGGTGGTAGTAAGGGAGTAGATGCCAGTCGCTCCTGGTCGCATGGTTCATCCTCGGCTTCTTGGCTCCCCAGGTTGATATTGGTGATAGGTGAGGAAGTGAAGCTTTCGTCCAGGTGCTCATTGCTGCTCCTGGCTGGCGTAGGTGGATATGACTTGTCATTCAAGTCCACGGCAGGATGAACAAAGCTGGTCATTGACGATGAACGCGTCGAAGGGACACGAGTAGGGGTTGAAGTCCTGGTGAGGATGCCCAAACCAGACACCTTCTTGCGATCTCGTATCCGCCGCGAAATGGACGGGAACTTGTTCTCGAGCTTGGTGGCAATGCTGTTCGCTGGCGAGTCTCCAGACCTCCGTCGCTTAGCCATATGCTGCGAGGCATACTCCGAATCATCGCCATAGAAGCTGTTGGACAGGTCATAGTCTTGACCGGATGAACGCCGATTCGAAGGCCCATTGTGTGCACAGACGTCGACATCACCTATGATATGGTTAGATGAAAGTACGGTGAAATTACGCGTCAGTAGTGCTGAGATGGACATACATAGACATGGTGACAAGGATTCAGCATCCAGCATCACAAAATCATCCTCGCGCTCAATTGGCTCCTCAGCAAGCTTGGGCAACTTGCCGGAACCGTTTGGACCCTCGACATGGTCATGAGTTGGTGGACTGGACGATAATGACGAGTTCGAGCTGGGATATCTGATATGCCCACGCGACGAAAAGGTGGGCGTTGGAGGCGTCGAGCATTCAGAGACGGAATAGAAACCAGAGTCGCAGCAGTCATACACTGTCGACGTCTGGTCGGCAGGCATGTCGGTTGATATCTTGAATGGTTTCCTGGCAGCGACGAGCTTTGGCACGATCACAGGTCGCATTTCTCGCATGGTGGGTGGTTGAGTGTGTTGTGTGAGAGGGCTCTACCAGGGTCCCATCACAACTATAAAAGGCTCTCGACGAGAAGGATGGCTCGATTTCCTTGCCGTGTTCGTCGCAGTATACTGATCCTCTATCGGACAGGGTGGCGGGGCGCGGTGGTTTTGGAGGGTGCCACGACCTCTGGACGTCCACGTAGGTACCTGGGTGATTATCCTGTCGCGAAATACTGGCCGCAAAGTCAGCGCCTGTTGGCCACCGGTCCGCATTGGGACCGCACGTGAGACAGGGAAGTAAATCAGGTGGTTCGGCAAGGCAACAACAGTCGCACTCACACTTGGTTTGGTTTCGTTTCGCAGTGCTCTCGAATGGTCAGCTGGAGGACGTCTGAAGGAGCAAGGCGCAGTTGGAGAGTCGAAGAATTGGTAGAGAGCGACAGAGGGACAAATTTGCAGACAAGCGTGGGAGGTTTGGAACGGATGGACCACAAGGCGGCCGGCTGGGGCGCGAATATTTGTGGTCGACGTCTTGTTTTCTACCGGAGCGCTACTTTCTGTGACTATAGACATGGGTCTGCACAGGTACAGGTACAGGTACAGGGCTCAACTCGCTCAACTCTCCCCATCAATTCACGAGCGAGGGATGCCCCAGTCCAGGCTAGGGAGCTGGTAACTTGATGAAGGGTTATCTGCCATCCGGCTGCTGCTAATATGAGCCCCGAATTCGACTGTTGGACACAACGGGCCGTCTGCCCTGCACATGGGAAGCCGCGCTGGCATCGGAATCACAGCGAGGGAAAGCAACATTGACGGACTTTGCGCCACTGCTGTCAACCTGCGTTGCTGCTAGAGTCTGTCTGCTAAATTTTCACAAAGCAAAAGGAATGGAAAATGCTAGAGCAATTAGGAGTCTTCTAGCGCTGGCGCTTTCAAAACCGCCGTTCATGCCGTTTCCCTGGGAGGTTTAGGGCAGAGATCCACTCTGAAATGTCTGCCAACGGGCCTCCAGTTTTAATTGTGGAGGCCCCTCCATGCTGAGAAACTTTTTTATGACACGAATAATTCTAGAACTGGTACGGTACCGACATGACAGTCACGGCCGAGGTGCTTAAAGGGTACATATGGCGCAGAGGAGAGGGAAAAAAAAAAAGAATGCTAGCGAGGAGGATGCCATTGCGATCCGGGCTCGTGAGAACTTGCCACGGCCACGACCGCCGTCCTCCCCCTGCTTCAGCCGCGCTATTTCTAGCGATTAATGACATCCTGCGCAAGATGCTGGGCTGGTTTTCCTTTTTGCCATTTTCACAATTCTAGTACTCGTCCGACCATGATTTGCTGTCGGGGAAAGGGTGGATGGGGGGGACACATTATCTCAAAACAACACGGCCTCAGCATCACGTTACGTGCATCACCATTCCCCGAAAGAGGATCCCGCAGAAAATACGCAGTCCCGCGGGGGAAATGGTGAAAATGGTGAAAATGGCACCAATTCCAATGTTCCGAGGCGTCTGGCGTGGGAGGAAAAAGACGATGGCTGGTCAGAGTGAGCGGCGGTGGCAGAGAAAAGCGTTACCGCTTGGCGAATCGGGGAGCCGCAGAGGAAAAGGCCGTTAAGCTGCCACTGATTGGCGTCAGGCCCTGGCTGCTTGTTCATTGTGCTCCCATCCCATCAATGCCGTCCGGTTCCTGGCCGTCTTGGCCCTGATTCAACCAAGGACATCCCGTTTGACATCACGCCTGCATTCAGGACACTTGTCAGGCACCAAAGGCCAATCCTGCAGCCCGGACGCGGCCAGCTCATCTTCCTTCGCCATGTCTGCGCGCAGTCGTCGCAACGTTGCCGGGGTCCTACGAAAGACCGCAGATACGACTTTCAGTCTGTGCCTCTAATTCTCGAGATGCGTTTCAGGCGTCCCTCCCGCAATCCCTTACCCGGCAGTCTGTTAGCGAGCCTTGAGGTGTGGGAAGTTTCGAACGCCGGGCTGCCTGATTCGACATGGCTGCCCCAAGAGAACGACAGCCCGGACGGGAAAAACGGTTGGCCATCAGATCATGACGACAGTGGACAAGCCGGTCCAGAAGGCCGACAAGCGCCAAACTCTGGACGGCTCAGCGGTGGACATGCGACGTAAACAACGTCGCAAACTGAAGGTGGGAAAGGAAGACGTTTGTCAAACGGCCTCTTGAGTTTATCCGTGGAGCAAAGCATGAATCAAAGCATTGTTGGCCGAAGCAGCCGTCCAGTCGGTGAAGCTCTGCCAGCCAATATTGCGCCTGCATCAGGCCAACAATCATGCCGTCTCTTGTGTCCATAGCTGTCAATCCCAACGTGGTTCATGCTGATTTACTTAGCATAAAATGTGCACGTAGCCGACCGACTCCGCATGCACCGCCCTATGCCACTGGCCCACTTCGTTGCTTCGTCGCAGCGTTTGGCGCATGAGGGATCCGCGGACGGTGCTAGCCTTGCTGAACTTCATTGATGAGGATGATGAACAATGGCCCGCCCGTATATCCTGACCAACAGCACTGGCACACTCCCTGAAAACGTGGCGGCCCCTCTAATATAGAATGATCCGGGAGGACGGTGTGGGGAGCAAACGTGGAGAGAATCATTCGAAGGTACCTGACCAAACGCTCGTATTGATCATTCGATCCATGCGGTTGTCCTCGCTTTGGTGAACAAACCTTGAGGATGAAGTCCCAGCTTGCTGCATCACCAATTCAATAATGTATATCGGCCGGAACTCCATTTGCAAGTACTAGTACATCGCCCCCGGGATACGCCCTGTATAGTCCGTAGACCGTCGAAGCCTACTTAGAGCCAGTACTTACTCCAGATAGCCCGCTGCTCCTCAGTACCCTCAAACTTTACGCTAATAAGCATTGGAAATCGCAATCTGCAGAGCGGCACAACATACCCTGAACTCAACCTTGGTGATATCTTCAAACCCTTCTTCGAGCTTAGGTTCTCGATATCTCGACGCGAACCCTGTGAAAGCGAGCTTCGGGAGAATTGTCCGCTTCTCAGGGTTCATCTAGGCCAACAGTCAGCCCCAACAACGTTCACTCATATCTATGGATTTGTTCGCGAACGGAATTGTTGAGTGAACGGCATTTCTGCGAACTGTTCATCTTTACCCGAAACGGCACATCTTCTCCTGGGGAACAAAATTGTGTTGGGAAACTGACCACAGTGCCACTGTTCAAGGCCCGCACAATATCGTTGTGCTCACATAGCTTCAGGGACGCAGTGAATAGCACGCATCGGATCGGCACTTTCAGTTTTTTAGCAAGATTGATCCATTGCGATCTGGTCTCAGGGTCCGCATTGGTGTTGTCTAATGATAAAAGCGATCATCAATATTGTCAGGTACGGACGATCCATGTAACAATGACTTACCCACTACAACCGAAGTCTCGTTCTCGATGAAGGCGGTTGCCGACTTCAGACATTTCTCGCGCTGTTTCGGAATTGTTACTCATGGAGCGGGGAAAGAGTCGCACAAGCACGTGCTACAAGGCTGGTTGTACGACACCTACTGTTTTTAGACTGTCTTGGTTCACCCGAGCATATCCAAGGGCTTGAAGATGTTTCCAGTAAAATGACGACTTTCCAGCCCCAGGACTGCCGCAAAACAGCACAATGTCGACTGGATTGACTTTCGAGAATAGCGCCTCAACTATCAACGCAATGTTAGATCCCTCGAGTCACGTCGTGCCGCTGCGGCTTGCATTCCTAGCACTTACTTGCATCATTTGTTGTATCAGACGCACGTTTTATTAAGCTTGCAGGGTCAAACTCCCTAATGAACGGTCTCCGTTCTTCTTTCAGAAAGTACTCTTCAGGCGTTCTGAACTCAATGCCGACATTGGCGGCAAAGTCCCTTCTGATAGTTAGCCAGATTAACCGAATGTTATACTTGATTGCTGCATACCTGTCCACGCAAGAATGATCCTTTGATGTTCCTCCAGGAGAATTAGCCTGACGGCCTCCCGCATCTCCGACGAAAAAGGAGTTTTCTAGATCAACTGATTCTGCAGATTCAAGGTCGCAATCTCCAAGGAGTTCCTGCCACATCCCGGCCCTAGGCTTGCGGTAATTGTCTCGTGCAGTGGCAGCGTATACATTGATTGGGAGGTCGAGCTGGCTGAGTACAGCAGAGACCTTGCCTTTGAAATCTCCTAGTCGCTTCTGGTCTGACTTCACAGTCTTAGGATTACTCTTGAGACTAATTCCTGCCTGGTTGCTCAAGACTGCGACGAGATAACTGCGAAGGGTGACGAGCTGAAGGTTAGCGTACATCTTTACTCGGTTATGTGATACGCATAACAAGAATGAAACATACCCATCTTCGTGAAGGCTCCTCAAAGTGGCTGGGATGCTGCTGTGCCACCACTTCCAGTCGGTAACATCGCGACCAAATCGATTACCGGAAGCGGACGTGATCAGGGTGGAGTCCTGCACAAGTCCAAACGTCAACTGTCCGAAACATGCCTTCAGCCAGACGGCAGCCGTAGCGCGTAGAAGAACGTACGAAATCGAATGCTGCAATCTTCCGGCGTTTGGCACCCGACTTGGTCGACTGCGTTGCTGTTGGTGCTTGATATCGACCGATGAGAAGGCTGTCGTTCACAACCCGCCAGGTCATCTTTTCCGGCTCCTTCTTCGATATAGGAGTGAAAAAACTGGCTACAGCCTTGCCTAGCTAAATTCAGTCATTCTGATCCTCTGGCTTCAA
Source organism: Lepidopterella palustris CBS 459.81 (assembly GCA_001692735.1). Lineage (NCBI taxonomy): Eukaryota > Fungi > Ascomycota > Dothideomycetes > Mytilinidiales > Argynnaceae > Lepidopterella > Lepidopterella palustris. The sequence goes on along the minus strand of KV745130.1, from coordinate 25,874 downwards.
AGTCATTTCCAATCATACTCGTCGTTGTTGATTGCTGTCGTCTCTTTACCGGCGGCGGAGATACTCCTCGGTCGTCTGTACTCGCCCTCTTTGCTGGGACGGGACGATTCGGACTCATTCTGTTGTTTCTTTGGGAGTGAAGGACATTCAGAGTGATGATGCAATCCAAGGAGGAGATGTTGCAGAGTAGTTAGATGGCGGTGAAGCCTGCCTACAAAAAAAGATGCGGCACCGGGAAGTCGTTGACGCGAGTTCGCGCAGGCACGTGAAAAAGCTTCTTTCACCAGCAGTAAGACGGCGATCAAACTTCTCCGCTTAGTTTCCATCATTGCGTGAAGTACAGAGGGCAGAAGTGTGCACTCAAGATGTTCTTATAGATTCAGTTAAGAAAATCTCCTTCGTACTACAAGAGTAATCAGGACCTTCACCGACTTTTCATATGTGGAATTGAGCATTGAATAACAGCACAACTCAAACGCCAGGCGAGAACGAACGCAGCCTAAGAAACTGTGCGATCGGATTTAAAATTTCTTAAAGCTATATTGAGAAAGGGCCCGACCACAGCGCAACATCACCTCTGGCCTCCCACCTTAACGCCGATCCCAGATCTGCACCAACGCATACGATAGGTGCCAATGTTCCTTCACATCTTCTCCACCAAATAGGATTCCCGATTGAGGGCCATTTAATCTCCCTTCTTTACCGGGGCATGTTGTGAGAGCCCACTGGAGACAAAAGAGCGCAAACCGATGGGTGTCTTCTATGCACGTTTCCCAACATCCGAAAAAGTTTGCAGATTACCACATCATCGAGCACCAGCTTGAAACTACCGTCACACCCTATCGCTGTACGCCGAATGGGTTTGCTTGGTATTTAACCCGCGTATCCAAGAGCAGTCTGTCGGGCACATCCAGTTCAACGCAGCCTTTCATTAAGTCCTTGAACCGTTTGAGTTCTTCCACACCCTGGTCAAGTATGGCCGGTTTTCCCAAATCCTGCACAAGTATCGATGCCTGAAGAACATACCCTCCGCTGGGATCAAGAGGCTTTAGGGAGTTGAAGGTAGGTAGAGATTTTTGGGGAGATGTTTGGATTGGTCGGGGTCCTGGCTCTTGTAGTATACGGTGGAGTAGAATTACAACATTTTGGTTGACAAATCGATGGCCCTCAAGGTAGTATTCAGAGACATAGCTATGAACAGTAAGTTTGCGCCCGTCACAATTCTACGAGACATTGTACGTACTTGTTTCCAAAAGCAACCATGTAAGCGTGTGGGTCTCCTTCGACAATGTCAGTGCTGGAAGTCATTCGAACAGTCACACCTCTATCCCCAGTATCTGGTACATCGTGAAATTGGAATGTCCACTTGTTCCCACTGTCATTCCCCTCAACTTTCAGGTTGGGTTTCTGGACAGAAGAGTTCTGTTCGCTCTTGAAGTTACCCTCAGCCAGACTCTGAACAGTTTGTGTGAAGTAGAGGTCCTTGGCGGCATTCTGCTTGGTCTGTTTCTGCACGATTCCTTGGCTCCCTCCGCGGCGGAGGTTTGAGCCAGGTTCCTCTGGCTCCCGCTGTGGCTTGTAAACAATATGACGTTCAATAACCCGCTGGGGCTGCATGGCAGCTACGCCAGCAAGAATTTTCAAGACCTGATCATGGCGCGATCGAGGAACTTGGCCGAAGAGGAGAAGCTCATGCATCAGCTTGAAGATTTTCGCAGAGGCTGGACTGGAAGTTTCTGCGGAATTTCGATATCGAATTAACAAACTAAAGGGTCTGTTGGACGGTTCGTGGGGTCCAGAGTTGCCAAAGATAAGAAAAAGAAAGCTTAAAGGCTGAATTCATCCTGTAATTGGGCGGTGGGGTGAATTCTGTCTGCATGTGTGCGGGTATCCCTGGCTCCCTACAACACATTTTTAGGTCTTGGCTGCAGAACAACGTGGAGAAGCTTGAAGCCAGAATGCACAAAGAACAACTCTCATTGCTTGAATCCCCACAAGGAAGTCAGCGAAGCATCAGAAGACTACCGTGATGCCGAGCGGGAGAGTGAAATTTTCGACTTTTCTCAGACCAGAGTGAGGCCACCGGGCAGTAGGGCACTAAAAAACCTTGGAACGTGCTGCATTGTTCTGTCTCGGATGTCTGTCATAGGCCGGAAATCATATCGGAAATAGCGCGACGCCCTGTGAACGGCGGCATTGCGCGCAACCTCGAAGTACATTTGAAAGCCATCCACCCTCCACATTGCCCAAGTCAACACCATACATTCACTCATCCTACGACTCCAATTAAGCTCGACTGACGTCTTGTCACTCTAATTTTGCCGAGTCCTCCTTAGCACGAAAAATTTTAAATCTTCGACTTATTACTGCACTATTCCTGCAACCCCCGAAACCTCCGTTGAGTCCAAAATCACAATCCATCAAAATGAACGCAACCAGACAGCTCCTCCAGCACCGTCAGCCCATGATCCGTTTCTTAGGCAAACGCACTACTCCCACCAGTTAGTACCTAGCTTTCCGAACTTCTGCATCTTGGCTTGTCCTAATTCCATGAACAGAGATTGATCACACACCTCAAGCTCACCCTGCCTCTCCATCCTCCTCACTCCCCGAGTCATTCGCCTCATACCGAAAAAAAGCCCAACAGCACGGTCCTCTGAACCAGCAGAGCCAATACGCCACTGGCTCCATCGGAGGCAAATCTGGAGCGTCTCTAGGCCCGGTCGAAGCTGGCAAGGGCATATACTTCGACCGATCGGAGCTCCCCGCACGCTTCCAGCGGACTCCGTGGTCGCAAGCCGAGATAGAAGCCATCGAGTCTGGCGGGGCGAGCCTCTTCGCGTGAAGCAGCAATATCTACTCGATATTGCTATGCTACTGTCATGCAATTAAGGAGATACGAGTCACTGTACATATCGGATAAGGGCACCGGCTTGCAGGAAGGATTTGAATGGCATGCCCTTTGCGGCGCCCGGGTTTGCTGGGCGTATTTATGGTCTATGGGGGAAATGCATACGGGCACAATGTCTTTTTTTTTTCTATACCCTTCCAGACTGTCTTCGCAGTCGCGAGTTTTCTTGGGCTTATCACTATTCTCTCTGAAGAACTCTAGTAAACATAGTTAAGGTATCTCGACCCGCAAAATAAAAAAAAGTCAATACCCAAAAATGGAAAGCTATTCCCTCTACCTCAGTCCTCGCGTGGTGCTCCGTTCAGTCCCGCAAGACAGCAATTCTTTCCGAGCTCGTCTGCATTTTGTCTAAATTTCCACTCGTCCTCGAGCCAAAAGCACATGCATCTCCATAATCAGCCCTCGCCCTAGCCAAGGTCATGTGTGTTCTTCCGATTGTCTGTTTTCTTTCCTTCAATAAATTGTTTTGCATATGCATCTTCACAAGCCGAGGCGCCTTCTCCTCGAGTACCATCCAAGTTTATGCGCCGAATCGTAATAACATGTGATTCTATCCAGCAACGACGGTATCATTCCGTGCTTCTACTCAACATCGGACTGTCTTTCAACGCAAGATATAATTAACACTTCAACTGACATTTCCATACGAGGCTTCGCTTCCTCGATTTTTAGCTACTGATTCTCACTCAGGACCCAGATTCCAACAGATTCCTGTATAGGGACGTGATTCGGACGCCTCAGAACAGATGCAGCGTACAACGCCCTCCACACATACACGGTCAGACATCAACCGGAATCATGGCATTTAGATCATAATGCTGTGCTTACAAAACTCTCGCACTGGACAACTTTAGTCTCTGCTCTCTGAGTATTCTAAGGTGAGTAGTTGCAGAGACCGCTGGAGCCGAGATTCGACATGTGACATGGCAGACGAATAGGCGTACAAGGCCCTATCCTTGTTCAGAGCATTGCTCCTGCTGCCTCCTTTCAACCACCGCCGCTGGTTCCAAGGTCTTTAGACTCCGGCTTCATAGCAAATTATCATGCCTACAGGCCCACGTTTGTTCCCAGCGAGCAGCGATCTGAGATAGATGCATGAACCCTAAATGCCATGGCTCTCGGCAGTCTAGTTGTCTCAGATAGTCGTCTCCATACTTGAACCTTGATTCAGGGTGTAATTGCTTCGATTTGGTGATGAACGGCATTTCCAGTACCTGGCCATCAATAATCAGCGCTGCAAAACCCCAGGGATGCAAACAATCATCAACGCCTGATAATTTACGCCTCTACACAGTTTACAACTTGGACAGCTTACTGCACATCCTCCGACGTAGGTCACGAAGAACTGCCCCCTGTTTTCCCTCTCCTAACACTCTGATACGAGGTATCAGAACTCCAGAGAATGGATGCCATTCCTCCTCATAAGTCCCAGGCTCTTTCTCTCATGATCGGAGCCTGGTATTGGTTTTACTGGCCACCAACCAGCTGGTCCTAGCAGCCAAGTTCATGCACTTGGGCGATATTTTATTTATGATACCTTATTACGCCGAGAAAGTTGTGAAGGATAGACAAGAGAGCTTGCAGACTCAATGCCCGAGTTTTATAGATCACCCCCGCATCCACTTGGACGAGATATTCCGTCAGACGCCTCACCATAAGCTCAATTGGCTTCAACATGTGAGCTGTGCGCGGAATACGGTTCTTCCAGCTGTCTATCAGAGCACCTGGTCCTGTGTAGCATGACTCTTCAGCCTCGCGGCCTAAACCAAAGGTTGAACTGGACATCGAGGGTACCTTTGATACACACTTGCTCGTCATGCGGTGCTTCGTATTTCTTGCAGCGGCTCCATCTCAATGTCGGATTGAAGACGCAGGAGTTAAGATGTGCTTATTGTCAACAATTCTCAAACAAACGCTATGGTCGACCCCTAGGTCTCGTTGTAAGATACAACCTGCCTGATGGCGCCCTGATGCTCCTGTTGGGGAAGAGGAGAGCAGGATCATTGAACGCGAGATGCACCACTACCATCATCTTCAATATATCATGAAAACGACCAGCATCCAGACGCCAAAGTAATAGCTGTGATCATTAAGACGGGTTACTAACCTCTTCACCATACATATGTTGCTAATGAATTTGATGGCTTCGCCACCACTTCTTCCGTGGAAGCACCTCTTACCGTTTCCCCATCTGTACACCCCATCGCAATCACGTGCAACAAAAGGAGGAACGGTTGGAAATCACGACCGCTTGATTTCTGTACAGCAGCCAGCAGTATCTGGGACCAAGATCCTCCGCTTCCAAGAACGAGAGTCATGCACATGACACTGCCATGACAGCGCCGGCGTGGACGAAGAGCAGTGCGGGGGACTAGTGTATATAACCATGAATTCCTCGAACTTTCGAGAGATACATTACACAGTCGCGCTTCTGCAACAAACTTTCCCAGGAATAAAGACATGTCCGGGCAGCGGTGCTGACGATTGTATGTTGAAAAAAACCCAAAAAAAATTGCACAGCAAGACGCCATGGCTGTTGTAGAGAGAGGAAGTTCCAAGACCCAAGAAATATGCGTGGATATATGGAATGGCGCGCCAGTGCTGGAGAAGGCTCGACTAGACACAAGCAACCAATTGGTATCAAGATCTCTACCATCGGAATCCGATGACATACACCACCTCCACTTCTCAATAATACTGCTGGTCACCACTTCTCCTTACCCAAATTCCAACACCCCTGTCAACTAGACTAGACAGCTCCATGACATCTGCCCTCTAGCAGCTTCTCGAAACCATGCTGCGTTCGTGGTGGCATAGTCTAGTCATGTAGCTTCAGGATCGGGAGTATTTTGAAACGACTTCCCATCAGAGGGAAAAAGAGAAAGAGATAAAGGATGGCCAGATTCCAAACTTTAAACCCACATCAGTGCCCGCAAGGTCGATTGTGAAGACCATGAAGATCGTCTCGGGCGTTCATGCGGTCCACGTTGAGAAGTAGCTACATCCTCGTTTATAAGTCGTAGTTAATAGTAAGCGGCGGAGGGAAAACTATTTTTGCGGAAGAGTATGTCAGTCTGATATTTCGGAGTCGGTGCGGCGCTCTACCGCGGGTTGCTAGCTCGCCCAAAACCTGTCCAAACACACCCCGCGAAATCAAATAGTTGCGAAACATTAGCTTAGACCTTTCTGTTCCAAATAATAAATAATATACGCTTCATCCTCATCATCCCCCATTCTCCCTTCCACGCCACCTCTTCCAAGCATCCACATACCCCCCTTCACACCCTTCCTTCCCCCCTCCAATTACCTCACCACCATCAACACTCTCACCATATCCAAACCCTACCCTCTCTCTCCCCTCACCGTTCTCATTTCCCCCAGTCCCCAGTTCAACCAAAGGAACCATACTCGGCCTCCCATGCGCACACTGAAACGGAAACGCACATCCCGCCAACTTCCTAACCAACTCCTCGCACTCCCCAACTCCAAGCGCATCATTGAACATGATCGCGCTTCTACAAGCGCGGGAGTTGAGTAGATCCAGAAGACCCTGCGGACAAGAGCCGATGTGGCGGAGCCAAGGATGCTCGAAGTTTGCGGTTGAGTCCGGTTCAGGGTTCTGTCGAGCGCGAGTGGGACGTTCAGCGACTTTCCAAATTTCGGTGCGGAGGAGGGATATCAGAAGTTTGGGGTCCGACTTGCAGCGCTCTGTGATGGAGGGTGGTAAGGTTGTTACTTCTATGGAGGAACGATTCGGTTTTCCGGTTGTGATGGGGTGGTCGGGCGGTGCAGAATCAGTGATGTTATAGAGGATACCCCAAGCTGCGAATCTTGTGGCGTGAGTGCGAAACAGGCTGCTCTCCTGGGCCGAAATAACGAACTGGAGAGGCGTAACAAGGACTTTGTGGTTTATACGAGACTCCTGGCCTAGAGACGAACGAAATTTTGGATAGTCAGGTGAGTTAGAAGTAGGCGCGCAGAGTTCCGATAGGAGCGCCTCGATACGGATGCGTTCGTCTGCAGCATGTTGGTCGATGAGGACAAGAAACTCTTTGTCCAGGGGAGATTGTGCAATTGTCTCTGGGGATCCGCTCAGTTTAACCAAAATGAACTTCTTGTCGACCTGTGCAATTACTTTCGCGTTATGGAGGGCATGCCTGGATAGTCTACTCGAAGTACAAACCGATACTTCTTCGAACGCTTTGTCAATATCGACACGGGAGCAATTGCGATGACCAGTTCGTTTTATATCTGCAATTTCGGTGTTCGGACCTTCCAAGAATACTTGTGGTATGCGATTCTCGGATACCTTGAAAACGGGATTGTCCCAATCGCGGAGCAGCCCCTTTAGCCAGGGGCTTGCAGTGATGTCGGCGGTAACTGGCCTACTATTTTGACGTATGCGTAGACTTCTGGTGATGTCAGAGAGCGTGCTGGCATATCTAGTTGGAATATCCGAGTTCGAATTCGGGCGATTGGAAGGGCGGGACAGTACGCAGCCAGTCCTGGAGTTGACAAGGAATGTTTGCTTAGTTACTGGATTTGTCCAAGCAATGGCTTCATCATGAGAATTTTCATTCGGTTCTGTGGGATTACCGTTCTCAAGAAAAGTCGCGGCGGCATCCGAAGTAGTCGCCGAACGTAACGTATTGGGTACCTTCGTAGTTTTTGTATGCTTTCCTAAAGATCCAGGCAGAATAGGGCCGGCATTGAAAGTCGAATGGGGAAGGGAAATTTCTGTACGCTGCTGTGTATTATATTCATTGCTTCCTTCAAAAGTTTCCGCAGATTTGCCCGCAGATTTAGCGACAGTCTTGCCAGTATTCCAGATGCTGTCATAAAAGCCTACATTGCCGCTCTTGATCCTACTCCATTCCATGAAAGGTTGCGTCTGACGTAGGGTTGAAGATTTGACCTTTCCGTAAGTTGCGGAGGCTGGTCTTGATAGCGTCGACCTTTTCCGCTTCCGAATTGTCGAGTCTATACGCATCGTCTTCAGTGCTAAAGCCGATTGAGATCTAGGTTCGGCATTGATGCGGGTGGAATCCTTTCGTACTCGTGGCGTAGATGGGCTCTCCTCATCGGCTTCACTGAGAGATTCAAATGCATTTTCTAGCCTGCCAAATTTGACCTTGCGCGTCCGAGGGCAGAAATTATGAACCGAAAGCCATTGTGTCACCATAGCGGTTAATACTTCAAGTACGGACTGGATTTGACTCTTGTCATTCAGAAGAGCACCTTCGGACGCAGACAAGTCTTTCAACGATATGCGTAGACAAAACATGGGCCATCTGTCGATACCCTTACGGCCACCTTTGATTTCACGATTTGTGAAGCCATCAGATTTAAATCGCTTGTCGTACTTTCGTCTCTCCTTTTCATCTTCGTCGACATCAGAATCATCTTCGACAGTGCCAAAGCTTGATAAACTGAATATGCGGTTGATCTCGTCATATAGCTCGTTGTGCCCTTCTTCCGAGGACAGCGGTCGAATGCCAAGCGAGAGAAACTGTACACGCTTGCTTGGAGCAGGATTGAGCGAGATTGCTCCGTCGATTGAAATGGAAGTCGTTGACGCCGAGGCTGGGACCCAAGAACCCCATTCATCGAAAGAAACGTACGAAGCTTGTGCCAATATATTTAGCATGTACCGCAATTCCGAAGAATATGACGTTCTCTCTAGCTCTTCTTTCCCAACCAACGCGGCTGTCTTTTGCCCGTTCAAGAAAAGGCTTCTGTTCTTGTCTATATCACGCAGTCTGATCGACACTGACGTCCTCCAGCCAAGTAGGACGCCAGTGACAGCTTTTCTGAGGCTTTCCCATAGTCGCTCGTGCTCTGATTTATCCTCAAGCACCATAGCTCTATGCTTTACTCGCACAGGCATATTTCCAAAAAGATCCCGCACCGTAACTCGAGTGCCATGTTCTCGAAAACTGATCTCCTGCTGCGGCGGAGCTGGGATCTGTCTGGCAATAGGTTTGCAATGGTGGAGGGACACGGTATTGTGGGACCGATGCTCGTAGTGATGGGAGGTGATAGTCATGAGGGACATGGCAGCGAGCGAGGCAAGAAAAGTACCATTGCGACCGAATGTTGCATCTTCACTATTGTATCTTGAAGTACCTGGGAACTGTGAGCAGTGTTGGAGTTTCGTCCATGGCCATCACCTACAGTACATCTTACTTAAACCTCCCTCTTCACGGAACTCCTGTGGTGCTATACCAAGCCCATTGTCTTCGACGACACATCCTCCACGCCCAAAATCAACGGTGACCTCTACCTTAGTAGCACTGGCATCTAGGGAATTCTTCAAGAGCTCCACGACAACGCCAGACAGAGAGGTAATAGCGGTCGATGACTCGATCTGGGCGACGACCTCAGCTGGAAGCGGCAGTATGGCGCTACTCGACTGGCGCAGAGTAGTGTTTTTGCCAATCCTCTTGCCTCTACTATGATGAGCAGCGAGCAACGAGGCCATAGGGCCTCTCGTCGATTGCGGCGGATCATCGCGATCCATCGAGGCGGTTGTACGGGCCTCTTTCGTATGCTAGACTGGGTTGACATCTGTTTGCAGCCATAGCTGGTCGCAGGTTGTGTCAGAATGCAGCCTAAATCGCTATACGAGAGGCGTAGGCAGTAAATGAAGTAGGTGGTTGGAGCATTCTCAAAGTGTCCCCGCGCACAAAATCTATTTGACGGGCGGCAATTGCCCGCTTGTATGGCGGCAGGCCGGGGAAGAAGGGTCCCTGAGCGACACAGATCGGACGCATGTGGATATCTAACACCTTCACGACCAAAACACCACTACGCTCATCATCATTCTATCAGCCTTTGCAATTACTAAAAGACTGCTCAGTTCGCTGCCGAAAGCCGTAGTCATTCACTCCGCCAGCTCTCAATCACTCAATCACCCAACTGCTTCCTGCCAGCTCTTCAGCCTCGTCATCGCCCAATATATTCCACGTGGAGCACTCCCGCACCTGTGAATCCAGCAAAGTTGCATGCCCAGGAGCCCCATCCAACAAGCTGACACTATCCTTGAAACTTACCATACAAGATCCGCCCTAAGTGAGCAATCAGGAATGGCTACCGCTGAGCCTGCAACAAGACCACATGGTACGCTTTGTTGACCTTTGCGCCCTGACGATTGCTTCTTCTCCCAAGCAGCTGATTTCGCCTTCGACAACCCCCTTCAAGCCTGTGTACTCCTCACTTCCTACTTGCACCTCGCTGACTCTTCATGATGAAAGATCGACACTCCCGCAGACGGCCGTTCGCGGCATGGATGAAGCGGCTTGCCAACCTCAAAAACTCGTCGTCCTCAGACGCCCCGAATGCTTCCGGCAAGAAGAGTCAAGCACCTTCGCAATCGAAGGCTAAGAAGTCTCATTCTGCGAAGAATAACCCCTATCCCGAATCTGGACACTTCCAGAGTAGCAACACCGGCGACTTCTCCAGTCCTGCCTCACGCAACAACGGCAGCTACACATCATTAGAAGAGCAAGACTCAAACCATCATCGTACGTTAGCTACGAGCAACAAATCCACCGCTCCAACTATTGGTACAAACCCAGAGACTGTACATTCAAGCCAGTCCAAAGCAGGTACCAGCGCCACCGCCGGAGGGGGAAATAGCACATTTTCGTCCCCTAATCACTCCGAACGCTCACTCACTACCACTTTAACGACAATACAATCTACCGCTCCCTCCAACCTCCTAGGTCATAACCATGGCCAAAATGCCCAGCAAACTGGAGCAGCCAACGGTCCCCCTGTCCACTTCTCCCACCAATATCCTATCTCTCCGCCCGCTTCCGCCCTACCCTCGCATCTTGCGCCTCAGTCAAATCCGAACACCTATCACGCCGCGACAGCAAATAACATGCTGACGGACAATGCATCTATCTTAACGCTTGCATCGTCGTCTAAACGGCGCCGTCGGCACTCACTCGACACAGACGCGTCTGTTCGCGCCCTGGCCCCCTCTTCCGTTTGGGGTGGCAGCCGCGAGTCGCTCCCACTTAGCGTCCTTTCCGGCAACGTTGACAGTTCCAACATTTACAGCCCGCAAAACCGCCCCAGCGTTGGCGGGTTGGCGAGCGCAGAACGCGCAAGTGTGTATTCCTCCTCCGGAGTGACAGCGCCTGCGTTCAGCAGCGATCACAACAGCTACTACGCTAACAAGCAAGGAGTAGACGGTGTTAGTGTTCGTAGTGGCCTGTTGGGTCATGGCCGAACGGATAGCATTACAGGCAGCATCGGGCCTGCCGCCACTGCGGCGAGCCCATTGGCCAGTCCGAGAGATGCGACTGGTCCGGGTAGGGTGAGTCGGAGGAGCTTAGATTGGAAAGAGGCCAATGAAGGAAGTGAGATGGAAGATGAAGAGGAGCCATCGACTGTAACTGTGACAGAGGCAGAGGGAGGGAATGGAAAGGGGAAGGGGAAGGGAAAGGGAAAGGAACCGGTCGCGTAAGTTTGATTCGATTGTCAGGACAAATGGGAGGAGATGGCGCAGCGAGGATTTTCGGACTGGATTTGGCTTGCCCGTGGAGGGCAAGCATTCATTGAGTTGGACGTCGTTATGTCTTGATTTTTCGGGCCTCATCACTTATACCCTAAGGCACTTCGGAATTACTTACCTACAATCTTCGTTCGGATAGCTAGTGAAGGTGGACGGAGTATATTAATACTGAGCTGTGATGATGCTCTACCTCCATCTCTTGCTTGATTCGTAGCCAAGTGCACGCCGCTTTATCAGCCAAGGGGATGAACTCAACCACAGCTCTTTTTTCACCCCACTTCACCTGCATCTCGTTTACCTCATTAGAGTCTTCTTTGCCTTTATCTTACTCAATGTTGGCTCAGCATTGAAATTGGCTCACCTGTCATGTTCAACTAATACCGACCTGCAGCTTCCCTTTTACCTCTCCCTCCCACCTTCTTACCGACCTTCTCACCATCCTTCTTCTCTCCAACCTTCTTCTCTTCAACCTTCTTCTCTCCAACCTTCTCGCCAACCTTCTTCTCATGCCATTTTACCTCTCGCCAACATCACTTCGCTCATCTGAGCAGGCCCTCGTACCAATTCTGTACCATCGCTGTCCACCATGCCTGGCATCAGTATGAACAGGCCGAGTCCGCATAGGGAAGTGATTCTCGCTCACAACAGCGATGCCACTGTTCGCGTTATTGAGTCTATCGATGAGGATGCCGATGACAGGTCGGGCAAGGTTCCGTACACGACCGACTTCCATGTTATCAGGGAGAAACTCGCCTCTCAATCGAACTTCTTGCAAGCAAATTTACCGCACCAGAAAGCGGGCCACGGCCCGCCCGTCTTCGTCTTGAAAGGAATCCATGAGCAGCCTAAGAAAGTCAATCCTAGCAGCATTGCGGTCGAGGCCTGGTTGGCCTTTATTCATCACGGTATTGGCAAACTCCCCCACCATCTCTATGCGATGCCTCCGAATGAAGTCTGGAATGTTGTCGGTGTTGGAGCTGAGTACGGCATCTGTCATGGCAGCCTGGATGGACTCAAGCCTTGGTTTTTCAAGTGGTACGAACAAAACTGTTGACGTGAAGTGCTTCAGCAAATTCTAGCACGCGAGTTAGCATTTCCATGCTTCGTATTTGACCATGCCGAGGGATTCATGAAAGCCACCAAGTGGCTAGCCTACAATTGTTCGGGTCACGTTCAAGAATCAAATCCGACGGAATATAGACATCTCCACCTTGATCCGCGTGTCTTTACTGGTGAGTACTCAATATTTTCTTGTCTTGTCTCGCTCTCTCGCACTTCACGCTGCTTCACTGTCACTCGCAGTCCGTTATTCTGTCTTCTTAATAGCTCCTCATCATGTTTCGAGTGCCCATAATACTTATTATTCGTTTGCTTCGAGACTTTGAGCGCCAGTCACTATTGGCCATCTAACTGGGCTCCAGGTGCTATCAATGCGGCACGCGGCCACCTCAAGACGGTCCTCCAGCGCGAACTTTGGGGCGTCATCGAACACCTCTACACCGCAACCTGTGCTTGCCGAAAAGAGACGGAATTCGATTACCAGAACACCCTCGTAAAGCTCAACGCATGGCCGCTTGAGCGTGTCTATCAACGCACCGCCATGAGCACCATTCTCGACCGCCTTGCCAAATTCTCGTTTACCCCAGCAACCACAACCTGTGACTCCCGCGTCTGTCAGCGTGATTTCAACCAAGTCGTATATAAAGCCCATGATAGGACTTCACAAGATTTCCAGGGATTGTGTCTCGATTGTATGCGCCGCAGCAGGCCCAAGAATGATATGACCCATGAAGACTACTGGAGATATAACTACCCAGTCAATGGATGTTGGGATATGGGCTGCCGGTTTGGACATGGACGGTCCACTTGGTATTATTCTTGGATGGGCAGGTCAGACGAGCGACAGGCAATCATTGAAAAGTACAACAACGAAGCCAAGGAGCAGAGGGCTGCTGAGGCAGTCGCTAGGGGTGAGAAACAGAAGATTTGGGCTCAGAACCAGAAGGCTAGGATCGAGAAAGAGAAGAAAGTCAAGGAGGCAATGCAGAAGAAAGCTAAACGTGAAGCGGAATTGTTCTGGATGCCATGGAAGGATGAAGATGGCAGAAGTGCTTCGGCAACTACAGCTACTTGTGACAGAACTAGAGAACCGGACATAGTCGCTTTACCAGACAGCGACAAGGAGAACGAAAATTTGACAGAAGATTACACTGGCGACGACAATGACGAGTGGTACGATGCTGCCGAGACTGGCCAGTGGGTCCCAATGGCCGACACAATCCCTGCTTGGTAAGTACTTTCAGATTTGGCACTTCAGATATGGAAATGATAGGAGGGTGACTGAGGGATGATATGGCGTTGCGGAAAGTGTTAACTAGTAAGTACTGTCGGCAGTGTTGCTTTACACATATAACCAAAGGTGAGAGGATATATGTTGGTAGGGTGGGGGATGGATGATAAGAAAGCGAGAGATTGCTCTCCTCGGTATTCTGGAGATATTGGCAGGACCTGTTTCAAGGGACTGGAACAGGTGTTACTGTTTTCGAAAAATCACCTATACTATGGAGCCGCAGGACTGTCTTGTGGATAAGGTTCACAGGAGCACTTTCTTAGGCTCCATAGTACTGGAAAATCAAAGGAATAACATATATATCTATTGCTTCTTCTAGTGACAGCTTCATTGCATGTAATAGGTCTAACAGCTCCGTGGCTTCCATCCAGACTCACCAAGTTTCGTTCTTCATGCTTTACATTGCTTCATAAACGCTGCCTACCTACTCCCCTATTTGCACTCCGACCTTCTCCGTATGCCTCATATCTATATTCTGACATCGAATATATCGATCCACCGCTTCCCACCCGGCCTGTGCTATCGGACCGAGCGCAGGCACAATTTGCCTCTATCCCTCCCGATGATATACCCCTGGAGTACGTTCTTGATGTCGTGATGAGACTTCTGACTTATAGAAAAGATTTGTGATGCGTTGTGGCGGATGCTTACTGGCAGTAGTAGCTGTGAGAATGCTCAGGGTTATCTCAGTCTTGTATTTCCTTGTCAGCCTTTCGGTGAGAGATAGAAGATGAAGGATAGAGTACCTTTTCGAAGGCTTAGACGGGTGCTCGGCAGTTTCTTGTGGCGAGGTGAAGGCCTGCTTCCTCTTACTTCTCCGGAGTGGCTCTGTGGATGCTGTTACACCTGCTGAAGCCTTGGCCGACGGTTTCAGCCTTGTCGACGCATCCGCTTTCTTCCTCCCCTTCTTACCCTTCTCATCTTTTACCTTCACACCCGCACCCTCACCGTCAACCCCCTTCCCCTCCTCCTCAGCAGCCCCCATCCCCACCTCAACATCAACACCCTCCCTCCCCAACACCCACGCCACTCTCTCGCACTCTCCTGCACTCACCCCCAATCTCTCCCTCACCTCTCCCACCCTCTGAATAACCTCCTCCCACTCCTTGGCCGTATACCCGATCTTCCGTTCCCACCCCCTCCCCTTCGTCCCCCCCTCATCCCACATAACCCATCGAAACAGCTCGTCTGAGAAAAAGGGAATGGTGTCGGGGGAGTATACGCTTAGGACTAGAGAAGCGGTTGCGGGGCCTATGCCGCGGAGTTTGAGGAGAGGCTTAGATGCTGCGACGGGGGCTGAAGGGTCGCTTTCGTAGGCGGCGAAAGAAGCGGTGGTCGCTTGGACGATTTCAGAGCTCGTATTGGACGAAACGAGAGCGAGGAGTTTGGGGCGGAATGTGCCATGCTTCCTACATACCCGCACACCTTCGTCAGCCCCCATGAACCCTTGATCCAACGCTCACCATGGAATCCCACGGCGGGGACACTTACAGTTTCCACTCCACCAACCCTTCCACCTCTGCCTTATCCAAGAAGGCGTCCAAAGCTTCTCTACGCTTTGCGAGGGTTTGCGGGATTATATTAAACCGCAATTCGTCGAGGTCGTGCAGTTTGGGTGGGACGGTAGAGGGGTAGCGCGATAGGATTGTATTGAAGGAGGCGAGGGAGATTGTGGGAGGGGTAAGTGGTGGCATGATGATTAGTATAGGGATATGCCTAAAGGCGGGATAGAAGGTCTGTATTTTGGGAGGGCATGGGTGGCGTTGGGGTCGAATACGGGGTAAGGAAGCTTGGAGTTGATTGTGCGAGGTTGGAGCTGGGGAGAAACGCGAACCGGTTCGCGCGCGTTCACGTGGTCGTATTTTGTGGCCTCTGGCCAGCTGCTATGTATAGCTCAAAAAAGAGACCCCTACACATTGAGCCCACCTGGACACACCTCGCGCGTTTGAAAACGTTGCAAGTCAGCAAGAAAAAAATGGTATCAAATAATCAAAGCATCGCTTCACACACTGCCATTGCCAACGTCCTGATTCAGTAAGGCAGTGCAGTAAGGTAATCCATCCATACACAACCCTTGAGTAATTCAAATCCACCTCCTGGGCAGTGGAGTAATCATCTCACTATCTTTCGCATCTTAACATCTTCCGCGTCTTCAGTCATTTTCGGATCAAATCAAAATATGCCATTCGAAGCTCCCAAGCCCAGCTATAGCTACAAAATACAATCACTCCAGTCCAGATCAAGTACTAAGCCTATTCTTCGGGGGGCGTCCCCTTCCGCGCTTCGCACTGCCCGGCAGACTTGAAAGCGAGGGCCTTCCAACTGGCCTGCCGACCGGTTTGCTCGCGGGTGCAGGTAGCTTCGCAGGTATCTCGTCCTCGCTATCTGAATCATCTGACAGTTGGACAACGGTCGGTTTACCTGGCTTGCGAGCGCCATTCGCAGTTGAATTGACTACCACTTTTGTTGTCGATGTAGAAGCCTTTGGTGTACCTTGGTTCTGGCGCGACGCAGCAGACACGATCTTGATATTCTTGCCGGCCATTCCAGGACAGCTCATGATGGAACTGTTTGATTTTGGTGGGCCTGGACGAGGGCTAGGGACTGCAGAAGTTGTAACCGCAGGTGTTGAAAGTTCTGGAGAAACGGCAGGCAATTGCTGGGATGCAACAGCATCGATGTAGGCATCCAATGATCCATCGTCAGATTCATCTCCATTGGCCCACTTGGCAGCCATGAGTTTCGCGTTTACGTTTTCCTGTGCCGCCTTCTTTTCTTCCTCTCTGCGGCTGGCGGCGGCAGCCGATTGTGCGACTTGGACAGAAGCTGAAGGCGCCTTAGCCCCAGCACGAAGAGTATCGTCATCCTCGTAGTCGCCGTCTTCATCTGAGATGTTGCCTGTGCTAGCTCGAACGGGACGTGGTACAGGGGGCCGAACCTGTGCCTTAGGTTTGGGAACTGGCATAGTCTTCCGGCGCTCCGCACGACGAGGGTGGACGTCTCCGTCCTTAAAATTCGGCGGAAGTTCAGTCGGCAGATCTCCGTCTTCTTGGTTCTTTCTTCCAAGCCATGACGAGATTCGTCGCTTTTTACCGCTCCTATTTCCTGCCATTCCGGTATAGTCTTCATCCTCGTCGTCTTGCTCTTGCTCCTCGTCGGAATCAACGGTGATCTCCTCGTACCGATGTTTGCCTTTTGGCCTTGGGTTGCTGTTCACTCCATTCACCCCTTTCCGGCGACTTTTAGACCTAAAATCATCATCTTCTTCCACGCGGTACCTAAATTGATTCGGTTTATTAGGTTTAGCCCCCATATTCGGTGTTCCCTTCGAAACAGGCAACACGTCGGACTGAATAATCGCCCTGGTGTCATCTACTGCTCCATCTGCACC
This sequence comes from Lepidopterella palustris CBS 459.81, assembly GCA_001692735.1. Taxonomy (NCBI): domain Eukaryota; kingdom Fungi; phylum Ascomycota; class Dothideomycetes; order Mytilinidiales; family Argynnaceae; genus Lepidopterella; species Lepidopterella palustris. Next base: position 8,698 of record KV745130.1, on the reverse strand, counting down.
GAACCCGTGTACCATTGCTTGTTTGGCTGCTTGTTGAGCTTCGAAAATTGCCAGCTTTTCATTGCTAATAGACAGTGTCACCACCCTTGATTTCTTTCTCATTGCTGCCGCCACCATGATGTACCGTCCGCTTTTCCGTGCTTCCTCCAACTTCTTTTTATCCTGTTCCTTCTGGAATTGCTTGGTGGCGCCACTCTTTGGTTCTTTGGGTTTAGGTTCCTGGTCATGGATTTCATCGCTCTTCCTACGCTTCTTCTTGCCAACTAACTTGACCTGTTCGTCATTATCAGGCTGTCTGGCCCTCTTCTTGGATATTCGAGGAATCTCTCCACTGGGATCTGGGTAGAATGACGAGACAATTTCGTCGTCCTCCATAGGGTCATCAGGCTGGTATCCATGCATGACTGCGGAAGGCCCAACGTATCCATTAGGCGGTTCGTCGCATTTTTGCAGGAAAGAACCCTGTTGTTGAGTGTATGGCAAATCGAAACCACCAGACTCGTCTCCGCGAAGAGATGGGTCGATAAGGCCGTCATGAAACCCAGAGGCTCCATTTGTATCTTCTACGGGCGAGTACTCGATTCCATTTCTAATGGTGTGGCCTCGTGTGCCCTGCTCTTCATCAGCGTACCGGTCGTCAAGAGTAGGATCATTTTGCTTGGCCCTCTCGGCTTCCTCTTTCCGTCTCTTTAGCCTGACACTATCCAACGGAGCATCAATATCCTCTCGTAACCAGTTGAGATTTGAAACGCTGAAGTCTACAAGACACTCCACACTTCTTGCATCCGCTACTTTTCTTGTGTCATGTCCGAGGAGCGTGCCCTTCGGCTCATAGGGGTTCTGTCGAGGATCGCGACGACAATTGCCGGTGTTACATTTTCTCAGACAGTGAGGGCATTTCCAATTTTGCATTTCCATCACTGTAAGCGGCATGAGGTCGTGAGCACGAAACAAGGTGCCGTAGCAGTAAGAATAGTCGCAATTCGTGCAAGCGGCCATCTTCCATTTCGGATGTCGATGTAGGCAAAAATGACACGATTTATGGGTGTTCAGCCATTGTTTGGATCGCTTCTTCACGGTTTTTTTGACCATTCCGTCCTCAGTGACTTGTATCTCTTCCTCTTCAGAATCCTCCTCGGGCTTCTCCAGGGTGATGCTAACCCATGGACGGATTTTCAATTGCTCTTGACAGACCTTTGCGAGTGTTTTTTTGCCTAGGTATCGTCGTTCTTCTGAAAGTGGGAGGGGAGTTTTGTCAGTAACTCCGCCATCAATTTCGATAACCTGCATCCTCCATTCTTCGTATTTGTGGAGTAGATCCTTCCATTTCCACTGCTCGACCCATTGCAGATTAGATTGACATGCACAACTGCGCCCCATGGCGTAGCACTCCATGCACACATCATACGGCTCCTCATCCTCGGTATCAAGCGCAGTGGTGCAGGTCTTGCAGGTCAGAAACCGGTTGAAGATATTGCAACGACAATAGGCGCAAGTGACGTTGCTATCATATGGGATGAATTCGGGGTGTTCTCGCGAATCGGGAGCAAACATTTCTGATAGCATTATAGTCTTGTAGAGATCGAATAGCCGCTTGAAATCCCTCTGAACTTGGCGGACCTTTACACTACTCATCAAAGCCAGGGCTTGTTCGCCGCCCAGTTCCACCTGTGCTCTAGCAGACTTGAGTAGTCCGGAGTACTTGAGGAGCGAATAATAAACAATCGCTTTGTTCTTGTACTGTTCGTCGCGACAGACCATTCTGGCATTGGGTAAAGCTTCGTTGATGGCCATCTCCAATGTTTCAACAGTCGTGCGGTTCCAAGCGACCTTCATCGTTCGAGTTCCGCGATTCCAAACTTGATGTGGCGCCAGTGGTGGAATCAGGATGAAGTCACCCGGGCGTTGTTCGACAACATAGGTTTTGAATGGTGCTCGTTTCCAGGCGATCAATTGAGCAAAGTGATTTTCGACCTCGATGTCATGGCCAAGGATAGAAAGCCAGTACTCAGAAACAACTTGGCGATCCTTCGTCTCTGTCATGAACCAGATCGATGATCCAGGCCGTTCCGGTTTTCCGTCTTCTCCAACGGTTCCGGAAGCTTCTACCATGATGTTATGGCCCAAGGAGGCGCACATTTCACGATGTGCTGGGGTGTATGTTCCTTCGTGACCGATATAACACATCAGATTCTCAGCCCGCATGTCGGGTGGTAAGCTGCTCATCAGGTCACCCGCTCTCGCTATGCCGCGGCCTTTACGAGTTCCTGTCGCATTTAGTACTGGTTCTTCGACAGAGCCCGGTCCCCCAATTTCTCCAGAGCTCTCGTTAAGGTAGAATAGTCCTGCCGGAATATGTTCCTTGAGCTTGTCCTGCCAAACAGGGGGGCAATCGATATCCTTCAGATAGATACGCTGTCGGCTCTTGTCCCTATAGTTCTCTGGGCTTGCGAAATACTGCTCAGTGAGCCGTCCCATATTGGTGAGGTAGTGCTTGAGTGTGAGAGGAAGATTATTTTTGGCAGTGAGGTTTCGCGCATTCTCAACTAAGACGAAAGTCAGGACTGATACGCGTGAAGAGATGGGGTGAGGTGTATATGCACGAACTTTTATCTCCATGATTGTCTTTGAGCCATTGCGACGTAAAGGTCCAAGGATCCAGAACCTCATCGAAACCATCTATTACTAGAGGTTTGCCCCCGATTATTACATGTAGAAGAACAAGCTTCTCAAACTGTTCTATGCCTTGCTGTACAACCATCTCCCAAGAGATGCGATCCACATATTGAAAATTGTCGGCGTTCTCCACGAAGGTTCGTAGGTCGAAGTCAGGCGGTATGGGCTCGAAGGAGGCCCGAGGCCGTTGTGCAGGCATGACTACAACTGTTCATAACAAGTCACAATCGAAGGTTTTTCAACTCCAGAGTGGTCACTGGCGCCACAGCCCTCGCATGGTCAGAGAAGATGCGCGGTGCCAGAACGGGCTATGCTTGTAGGTAGGGAGTGGTCGAGGTGAGGAGGGATATTGTTAAGATGCTAGCGCGACCTGAGAGTGGGTATGCCGGTGGACGCGACGAGGAGGAAGCTCTAATGATGCGGAGAGTCAACAAAGTCGATGGGGAAAGCGGAAGGCTGGGAACCTTGATGCAGGGACCACCTACTCCAAATCACCATCTCCAGCCTTTCGACCACCACCTTTTCCTCCTATCAACCTCCGGCCCTAAAGGCTTGGTCATCCATGAATACAGGCCTTGTAAGCTACTCCTTTCTCGTTTCTCAGACTGTTTTCTATATCTTATCTTTACTTTAGCTTCAAATGTTCTGTCGTTACACATTCGCATCAAGGAACCATATTAAACACCAATTGTCGAGTTTTAAGTCTGCAGTCGCTGAATGCAACAGTCACATTGCAGCTTTTGGTTTATACTCTTGTGGGAACAGTGATCTCGTCCTTATCGGTGAATCCATAAGGTCACTGTTGGGTCGTTCCGTTCATCAATCAATTCTCTAAAGGGGCTTCAACCCGTCATTGTACCATCAAACCGTTTCTTAGGGATGCGGCGGCTTAAATCCATAACACTTCCAGCTTTTTCTTGTACTGGTCAGGTCGGAAGGCTGCAATCATTACGAGGGCCTTTCCGTCTTGACCTTCACAAGGTTTCGGCTTCCCGCTCAAAGCTTGCAACACTCAGTCACCATCGATCTCTCATCCAATTAACACAGCATCATGTTCATGGTACACCTACTTTTCCCTCAACCCGGTGTCAAGCTCAGGCCCAGCACAAACTCCCCAATTGCTCCCAGCCCATCCGCTCAACAACCTCTTCGGTTTCACGGCATCTAGCTTCCAGTTCCGCAACTGCACCCACGTATGCCCCTCCTCAAAATGGCATACTATCATATTTCCCCACGAAAGTCGTGCCATATGCTGAACTTATCCGACTCGATAAGCCAACCGGATCGTATTATCTCTTCTTCCCATGTCTGTGGAGCACGATCATTGCGGCGACTGTTTCTACACCAATGGCTTCTACAATGTCCGTTTTTGGCACTAGTGCGCTCTTTCTGACTGGAGCCTTCGTGATGCGAGGAGCTGGATGTACCATCAACGACCTTTGGGACCGTAATCTCGACCCGCATGTCGCCCGCACTCGTTTTCGTCCCATCGCCAGAGGGGCCATTACGCCTGAGTCAGCAATCATATTTACGGGTGCCCAGCTCCTCACTGGTTTGGCCGTGCTCTTACAATTTCCGGCCGAATGCTTCTGGTACGCCACTCCATCACTTGCCTTGGTCGCAACATACCCGTTAGCCAAGCGCATAACATACTATCCGCAATTTGTTCTCGGCCTCACTTTCTCGTGGGGTGCCATAATGGGCTTTCCTGCTCTTGGTGTTGACCTCTTGTCAAATCAATCCGCCTTGATCGCGGCGGCGTGTCTTTACACGAGCAATGTGGCTTGGACTGTCCTTTACGACATGATCTACGCGCACATGGACATCAAAGATGATGTAAAAGCCGGTATCAAAAGCATCGCATTAAGGCACGAAGCCAACACCAAGGCAGTACTGACGGCACTTGCAGTAGTGCAAGTTGGACTGTTGGGCGCCGCTGGAGCTGCAGTTGGCATGGGACCTGTCTTCTTTGTAGGATCTTGTGGCAGCGCAGTTGCCACGTTGGGTACTATGATCTGGAGAGTCAAGCTGAATGAAGTCGCCAATTGCTGGTGGTGGTTCAAAAACGGATGTTGGCTCGCGGGAGGTGGCATTGCTCTTGGGCTGCTAGGCGAATATTATGTCCAAGCACTCAGACTGTACAAAAAGGACGAGCAGGAGGCGGAATAGAAATCCTCTCATCGATGGTATTTCACATGATATATTTTGGAGATATTCGGCGCTGAGACTATTCTGCCGAGGGCATTGCTCTCAAGCATGGTTAGTCGTTGGAGAGTTGCAAGAACTTCATGTACATTGATATCTCTACAGACAAGGGAGTCCTCAGGTCTTGTATTATAATGCCCTGTTCAGATCTCGCTTACCATTCACATGTCCTGAGCATGTAAGTTTTGGTGTTGATATATATGGCCTATGACGTGGCCGGGAAGCTCAAGACGGTACGCGGCCTGGTGGCAACGATCGCCATACATGTGCTACAGGATCCAAACTTTTCTTTTCAAATAGAAGCGTTCTCTTATTAAGATCTCATCTCGTCCGCTATCATATTCTCATAGAAAAGAGCTTGTCCTAATTGCTCAACACCAAGCCTCCTCGGACCAAGAATTCCTGGAACTCAAGGAGTGAGCAGAGAAGAAAATATATTCAAAGACCCAACTTATTATACCTGATTAATGAATATTCCTTAGTTCCACCCCTGGCTTCGACTGGTCACTCGAGAACACTTTGGTAGATTTCGCCTCAGACCTGAGCCATCACCGCTCGGCGAGCCTGTTCACACCGGAAGAAAGAAAGCAGGAAAGAAATCGACTTGATCATGCGGCCAGGTTTCCAATCTGCCATGTGCACCCAATCATAATACTTATATATGATATCGCTATCTCAGCTTCCTCTTCTCAGACTGCGGTGTTTGAACAGAGACTTCTCAACTTCCGTCCTCGTCTAGAAACTATTACGATGCACGCCGCAAATTTTCTCTGTGTAGCCTTGCTGTTGGCTTTTGGTGCCAGTCTTCACGTCTCGGAAGTGTACTCTCTCAGGAGCAACTACACTCCTTCGAATTTCCTCTCAATGTGCAGTGTCTATACGGTCCAGTTGCTCTCCTCCCTCTTGTGCAAGGATGGAATGCTGATAGTCAATGTATTGAAAGGTTCCGATCCCACAAGCGGCTTTGTGAAGTGATCCAGCATCTCTATATCCTTGCGAAATCTAGGTATGGAAGGAAATAGATGCTGATTCACTCAGCATTTCCATGCGGATATCTTGACCAAAACACCGCCGCGTCCCAAGGCCTTGTCTCAATCAGACGCTCAAGTGTCTTTATTGGCGTCGACCATATCCACGCCGCGCTGAGTGGCCGCAGCAGCATTCGTATTACGAGTGAAAACTTGTATACACCTGGCTTGTTCATTTCGAACCTTGCCCATATGCCGGGAAGTATTTGTGGTATGGAGTAACACGACATCAGTTACTGTAAATCTAATTTTCAGGAACTTGACCTGTATTTTGGACATAGAGATCGCAACGCACTTGTCCTGCGGACGGATAAATAGGTGAGTTCTGGCCCTATTCGCTATCGGAAGTTGAATTGACAGTAATACATAGACATCATTGAAGGTACGCAAGACACCATGCTGTAGAAGTAGCAAGACACCAAGCCTCCAGACGTCCATACCAATGCAAGAACTAGCATAGCACTTTACACTTCAGACAGATGCTCAATTAACCGAAATGACGAGTCCGAAACTGTGCAGACTAGCAACTGCTACGTCCAAGCCGCTGGGCAATCGAACAATGTAGGATGCAGTATAGCAGTATGCACCACACTATCTCCACCCCCATAAACCAATTGCTAATCCATCGTAGAGCAACACCTGAGGCTCGTACGACATCAACTTCAACAACGCCGGCGGAGGTTTCTACGCCATGGAATGTTCCGCCCTCCTCTCCTAACCTACTACAACGCTCTATCAAGGCCCCCTCCGCCATCGAATTCCGGTACCTTATCTACAGCTCCGCCCCCGGCGATATTAACAGCAATTTTCCCAACCCCGGTGGCTGGAGCACCGCACTGGCGAACTCCGCTGGAAATTGCGACATTGATACGCACTTTACCAACCATATGATCCTCTTCGACCTAGCATTCTGCAGAGACTGGGCCGGAGGCGTGTGGGAAGGGACGCCTTCTTGGTATGTCCCCCTTTCACTATTATTATGTCAAAATCGAACCTCTCATCATCCCAACAGCTCCGGCTTAGCATGCAAGTGCACTGACTACGTCGCCAACAATCCGTCCTCTTTCCAGGAATCGTGTTGGCTCATCAACTCGCTCAGGGTTCACCCGTGGAAAAAAAAGTTAAGATATGCAAGATGAATTTCGGTCGACGTGGCGGTCCTGGGACGGGAGAAATGGCACTTTGATACTGTTATATTGTAAAAAAAATTTCCGAGATTTATAATCGTAATGTATGGCCATATGACATAAATCATTTCATGTTGTGAGAATGAGCAAATTCCACTTACTCGTCCGCACGAAGCCCCGGCTGTGCCTAGGCGGTCGCCGAATCTGTCACGTATATGTGCAGTTTTGCAGCCTATTTTTTTTTACAAAGCCTATACACGCTCCAGCTTCAACCCCTCCACTGTGCCTGCGCACAACGACGCAATTTCAGTAATAAAGCATCATCCAGCATATCTCCAGTACACTTACAAGAAGGGTAAAGCCTTTAACTTCAAATTTTAAATACAAGTGTTAAACTTAAGATTCTCTAGCTTTATAACACGTTTGATTAATCCGCAATTCCTCGCCCTATACTCACCCTCTGCTCAATCTTCACCAGGCGCTGCTCAGGCTCCTCCACTTCTCTTCACTTACTCGGTCCTGTTTTTGGGCTCTTGCTATTATCGGCTAGTCACGCCTCCCCTACATTCACCTGAACCTTTACATTCCTTCGTCTCCGCCATGGAAAATGCCTCAGAGAAGCTCATGAAGCGCGAAGCCCCATCGAAAGGGAGAAGAGTCCATCTAGAAGCACTACAAGGCGCGCGTGGAGGACGTGGACCGCGTCGTATTCTGGGTTGATGCATCTACGCCGGGGGGAGTCAAAGAAGGAAGGCCCTCAGTCGCTGCTGTGGTATATAGGATAGACTGGAATGCGGAGAAATAGATCGAGAGGACGCATGGCAGCAAATTACGGGTTCAGGGAAGTGAGGCTGAGGTTCTGGCTATTGTCAGAGCACTGCAAATCGCCGAAGAAGTATTCTGCAACAGGACAAGGCCCGATTTAAAAGAAGGCACAAAGCGGTCGGTTGTTGCCATTTATTCCAGCTCGCAGACTGGTCTCAGAAGCACCCGGGCCTATCCTTCCGGTAGAAGATCTCAGACCAGGTCGATGGTTGAGGAAGTCGTCGCGAAGACATGCAATTATTCAACCTGGTTTAACGATTGAATTGCGATAGGTACCCGATCACTCGCAAGTAGCCAGCAATATACAGGTCGATTCTGCGGCTACGCGAGTACGGCGACATTATGGCCCCAAAGAAGGTCGTAGGGAAATCTGGCGCCGAATCTCGATGGCTTTGCCGCTGCTTTGAGCGGCACTCTTCTGTCAATGCCAAGAACAACCCTGGTCCTTTAGCCTTACCATATTTGTCGCGAAGCCAAAGGATGAAATTTTGGGGTCGACCCGGAAACAACAATGTCCGATGTGATCGACTAGATTCTCAGAGTGGCGGCGAATTCGCCCAATTATGTACATGTACATGGGAAGCTGCCACTCTTAGAGATTTGCACATTCGTCATGTTACCACTTTCCCACTCGCTACAACTGCACTTGACATGAGCGACATTCGGAATACGTGAAGCCTGATTTTGACCGATTTCAAAGTAATGGATTTTGAAGCAGAGGATTTTAAAGCAGAGGATTTCAAAGCAGAGGATTTGGAAGCAGAGGATTTGGAAGCAGAGGATTTGGAAGCAGAGGATTTGGAAGCAGAGGATTTGGAAGCAGAGGATTTGGAAGCA
>KV745129.1:0-39965 GCA_001692735.1 Lepidopterella palustris CBS 459.81 | reverse complement strand
GCTTCTCTAGTATCTTAAGCTTTATAAGCTTCGTATAATAGGCTTTTACTATAGTAAGCCTCTTATTTAATAATGGTAGTAGTGTTGCCTTAAACACTATATAACTATTATCTATAGAAGCTATCTTTACTATTATTATTACGCCTTAATAGCGACGTCGATACGCTAGGTTCTACCCTAGACCTCTATTAAAAGAGAGATTATAATTGTTATAGGTGTGGATAGAAGTGTAGGGTAGATATTAATTCAAGAATAATCTCTAAGGTATCTAGCTTCCCCCTAAGAGGGATTTTATCCGGCGTTACGCCCTCGTGACGCCAAGTAAACACGTGACTGTCGATACACATGGCTTCTCCTTACAATTATACTTACTACACTATATATATAGCTACTATTCTACCTATATTTCTGCCCCTACTTTTATTTATTATTATACTTACTACGCTATACACGTAGCTACTATTCTACTTATATTCCTGCCCCTACTTCTATTAGTAAATAGTTGTCCCGCTTTAATCCCCCTTATATAAATTCGGCCCTAGCCGTATTTTTATAAAGCTCTTTAGCTATCCTTTTAAGATTTTATAATAGATATACTATTGATATTATCCCTCTGTTTCGCGAACGTGCTCAGATCTACGGGCGGAGATGCCAAAGCTCATCGGGCAAGGATCCCACTTCGATGGCACAAATGAGCTACTACTCGAGTTTAGGAGGGAAGGATCGTTACATTCTTTCGCGTTTTTGAAACTCATTCACGTATCAAACGCCGAGGAAGCCCTTATCTCTTCTGCCCTCGTCAACTCAAAAGCTTCAAAGAAAGGCGCGTTTCGCAAATGCGATGTCAAGTCGCCAATCTGCTCCGTGGGCATTCTTAATCTTACCGTTACTGTAAGGACGTTCCAATGATGTCTTGTAAGTAGGCTGTTGTGTTCATGACGAGCCTGCGCTGCCTGCACGTTGCGAGTAGCGTTGCAGATGCGATGTGGCTCGACAGCAGTGCGAGTAGTTCCATCAGACAACCCTCACACCACCAACCCTGGAAGGTCAAATACTCTGTCGAACTGGAACGCCCAACTCGATTATTGCCTTTCTATTGTGTCTGTCACCTTCTTCAGGATATATGCCCTTGGTTTGTTCGAAGAATAGAAGAATAAAGGAGTATAAAAATCAATGCCCCAGACCCCCGGTTCGTCCCATGTCCCGTATCAATACAAGGCGTTACCGAGCGGCCGCCACATCCGCCTCCTCGTCCTCCACCCTTCTCTACACTCTCAAGAACTCTCTTGCAACCTCATCCTCACCACCCTCGAGGATGGACCAGCTTTTGAGGCACTTTCCTACGTCTGGGGCGTTCCAGAACCCAGATCGCAGATTAGATGCGAAGGAGCAGTCGCCGAAATAGGCCCAAGCCTGTATAGCGCTCTGATGCACCTACGCCATCGCATCCGGAATCGGATATTGTGGGTTGACGCCTTGTGTATCAACCAAAAAGATAACAACGAGCGAAACGCCCAAGTCAAAGTGATGAGTGAGATATATTCAGCCGCGTTTCGCACCCTAATTTGGCTGGGCGAGGAGACTCCTGACAGTCGAAGCTCCATTCGAGCCCTTCGAACGGTGCGGGCGAGACTTCCGAGCAAGAGTATTGCCGATTTAAGAGCGAATCCGCCGGGTTTCATCAAGAGGACGTGGGCTCATGCCAAGTACCTCCGAATCCCAGTCACGGTTAATCGTTACAGAAATCAGTTCCATAATCTCTCGCCCATCCTCTGCCGGCCGTGGTTTTCTCGTATATGGATCATCCAGGAGCTGATCAGATCTCGACAGCCGGTTTTGGTGCTTGGCCGGAGGTCGGTTCCATGGTCATACCTGGTGGACACGGTGACTTGGTTGGGACACATCAATCTGTTAGATGTTGTCAGCGAACAGGATGCTTCGCTCGAGCTTGTCGCGCACGATCAGAATATCGCGACGCTGAACCAGCTGTCGGAAGCTCATCTGACTCTTGAACAGCTGGTAATCATGTCCGTTGGCTTCAATTGCTCTGAAGCTCAGGATCATGTTGTTGCTCTCATCGGTCTCGCTTCTGATCGGGTAGATTTCGGCGGGGGGTTTGCAGACTACAAGCTTCCAGCTAAAGAGATCTACCGCCGACTGATTCTCCATTACCTTCTCGAGAAAGGATCTCTTGATCTCTTCGCGATCCACAACTTCAAAGATACCAGGGGCCTTCAACCTTCGTGGTTACCTCACCTCTCATCCCTTTCAGCCGCATCGCGAAACCCGGTAGCATCCCTCTCTCTTCTCGTTCCTCTGATCGACGCACGACCTCCTGCGGCATCCCAGGGAACCTCTGTGTCTGCGCGCTTCGATAAAGACAACGACATACTCTTTGTCAAGGGGAAGATTGTGGCTTCAATTGACAGGCTCGGATCGACGGTGTTTCCGACATTGGATGTTGTCACGATTGAACGTCAATCGATCACGGAGAGCCAAGCGGAGATCAACTTGCGACTGTTAGGAAACTACTTCCGGGACTGCGAAATGGTTGCATTTGGGGAAGATCCCAAAAATACTCGTCAGGACCGCCGAGAGTTCATTCGCACTCTGTGTTGGGATTACACGGGTCAGATAACAGGTGCCCCTTTCAGCCTGTGGGATGTCATGCAGTTAGAGAGCTTTATCGAAAAGGTGAAGGAAGGTAAAAAAGTATCGCTAGATTTTGGGTCAAGCTTTGAGAGCAACATCCTTAGTCGACTTCCGCTCTCCGCTGGCAGACATTTCTGTCATACAACGATCGGCTGTCTCGGATGGGCACCGTTCTATGCCGAGGTAAGCGATGTGATTGTGTTCTTTAACGGCGCAAAAGTGCCGCACGTTCTAAGGCGCAAGGAGAATGGGAGATTCATGCTAATAGGTGACTGCTACGTGGAAAATTTGATGACCGGATGGGCGAATTTGGTCTTTCAGAATCGCGAAGCCGTGGAGATTGCGTTGGAATAGCCTCTCTATGTAGGTTTTCACAACTCAGACTGTTGTGTATCGCTCCAGAGTGAACAAGCTGTCACCTCCATAGCGACGATTTCACAACAACCAGGCTAATCAACGTGCGCCCTTGTGATGATTACGATCGCGTTGAAGTCATCAAGTCTCTAGAAGTTCTCAAATATTTACCTGAGCGACAGTTGAGATATGCGGCTGTAAGCTATCGATGGAGCGGAAATAGCCCAGACAGTGCTTTGCGGCATCATTCTTGCAAGCCGGGCCCTGGCACCGGCTGCGCTTCCTGTTAATAAGGAACCGCTTTGGCCGTCAACCTGCATCAGCCACAAGCCTTCCGAGGTCGCAGCTTGGCAGCTTATCACCTAAGCAGGTCCGTTCATGGCAGTACCCTGCTACTTACACAGAGTTTGCAGGGATACCTCGCTAGCAGGTAGCTATACTATTTCTAGTGCTTTCTTTACAAGGAGCGCTTACCTATAGTTTTGCACCTTGTAAAATATTATATATAGTTGTTATATAATAAAGTAACTATAATTAATAGTAAATTTTTATTCTTAAATTAAGCTTTATAAATATTTATTAATAATATAAGTAAAATTAGTTCCGGTGTCGCTGTATTAGGAAATGGATACTTCCTTTACGGGTAACGCGCCCTCGCTTGCTGGCCCGCCGCTTTATACTGGCCCGTGCTTCGACCTCATCACATAAAAGCGTCCTCCTCTCGCCGTTTTACTCTCCCTCATCCATCTTCTCTTTCCTCACCAACGCCGCTCATCTCCCTTATTGGATGCCATCGCCTCGTCTGTACCTCCGAGCTTCGCCCCTGAGGCATTTTATTACCCCCGTCGTCGTCCGCGCACATGCAAGCCCTGCGCACTTCCCTTGATTTCCGTGTCTCAGGCTAATAGTAGCGCAGCGCCTCTCGGGCTCTCTAATGGCAAATTCCTCCCTTATACTATCTTCGTGGTAACAGATGAAACGGCTCTTTCTATTCGTGCCGCTGGAGTAGCGATGGCCATTCGTGCTTTCCGCAGCCCGACCTCGAGAGATTCATCCTACTTACACGTACGGCCATTCACGATATTCGAAGGTTTCCCCCCTCCTATTCAGGTCATTCCTTCGCCTCCAGGGAGCTAGGGCTACCACCCGCAGCTCCCGACTGACGGGATCTGTAGGAATTATCACATCAGCGCTGCTGCCTGCTTCATGTTCCTAGGAGAGTCTCCTTCCCGTCCATGAACTTTGGCCACAAGGAAGCCTCGTTGGTTCGGCTTTGCAACCATTTGAATATGATCAGAACTCTTGTGTATGAATTTCATCCGAAAAAAACTTCGTTGAATGCAGCTTGCGACCTCCAGATCGTGGTCAGAGCCTGTGTCCATTAGCTTTACCCATAAACAAAATTCGTTCGTTGAAATATACTCAGCGGCTGCCATATCGCGTTTCCATCTCATGATTGAAATTTATCCACAACCTTGCAGAATGCGGTCATGAGGCCGCCAACCCCGTGACCTCTGTCATGCGCGAAGGTAAGTACATATCGGGTGTAAACCTAAACGAACTCGGTACTCGAACTTCAAAGCTTTCTAATACCAGCATAACCAACATCCGTGATTCCGAATAGAGGGGATTAGAGCTCGCGTCGTGAAATATGTGTCTCGTGCTGCAAAGGTGTGAAAGCTGCGCGGGTGGCAGTACTCGTGATGCAAATGTGTGAAGGCTATCAAAGTTGTGAAAGCTGTAAAAAGTAGTGAAAAGTCGTGAAAGCTGTAAAAAGTCGTGCAAGCCGTAACAATGTATAAAAGCTACAAAAAGTGACGAAGTTGTAAAGAAATGTGAAAGTTGGTCCTCACGCTGTAAAAGCTTGCACTTGTTCTGCAAAAGCTGACAACCGTGCTAAAAAAGCAGGTACTCGCGCTGTGAAGGCGCTCAGTTAGCCTGTCACTGGCTCACTTTCACCGCATAGCCTAAGCCGAACAAAATTTGAAGTGTAATGGGATATTCAGCTGCTGATACTGTGCTAATAGGACCAAGAATTTAGATTGTTTATACTTCGCTTAAAATGACCACGTACTCCATCCTCTGATACGTGAGATTACAAATATTCACACAAGCTTCATTCAACCTTCACTGTTTCCTCTGGGCAGTCGGTCCCATCTCTTTACTAAAGGCAAAATAGGATACCTCGAGGCTCGATAGTGCCGTGATACCAACGTAAAGAATGAGGAACAGAGGGACACTAGCTGTTAGGCCCATGAAGATGCCTGCATAAAGTTTAGTTGAATTGCTCATTTTTGGAACAGGTTGAAAGTATCTTGACGGGAGCGGTCTGTACCTGGAGAAAGGAACATGTATCGTTCGAACAAAGCACCTTCTGATTGGGTGTCTTTCTCGTGACTCTCAACGTCACGCTTCAGTTCCATATGTGTGGATGCCGGGAATGGGTCGTCCATTTCGTAAGTTTGCGGAGTTTGATAAGGTATCGCAACTTGATCGTCGGATCGAGGTGTTGTCACGTAAATGACAGTATATTTATCGTCTCCAATACTAGAGACAGCATCGTTAAGAAGAGAGTCTGGTAGTGTCAATTTGTGTTGGTTCATAACGGCAACATGGATTGAAAGGGTCATACCATGCGCTGCGAGATTGGATGCAAGGTCCTCGGTAGATGGGGCTGAAAAGCCAAGTATGGCTACTTGAGGGAAAGTAGACTTCGGTATCTGGCCTTCTAGATGTGCGTTAATTCAATTATTCCCGCCGATAGTGTAGATGAAGCGGGGGCGCGTACTTGCGGAATCAATCCTAAAACTCGCTGCCCCGCACTGCTTGAACAGGTAGGCACTTATTGACTCTATGTCTACGTTTCCGATAACGTCAGGTATGATTGCTGCTGATAGAATGCTCTTATCTTCGCCTCCAAGCCATCGACTCAACGAAGGTGTCGAGCGCCTGTCCGAGTAGTCTGCCGATGATACTCCATCCTGCTCGACAATGATATATGTGCTCGAGGGACAATCCTTAAGGGACTCGAAGATTTGTTTTGTAACGCTCGTGGAGGCGACAAGTTGGGGATAGGTACTATCAAAGCTATCGGCGAGCCTGGAAAAGTAATTAGCCAGGAATAGTTGTGAGGAGAGCTGCGGCTGCATACTTGGAGGTCGAGAAGAGGAAGAAGGGCGAGGTATTCTGGAAAGCAGATACTGCAGATACGGATGCAAGGGCTAATGCCCCGAACGATCTCAAACTCATGGTTGTTCTCGAGGATAGCTTCGCAGATGGTTGATACCTTGAGCGTGGAGATACGAAGTGCAAGGATACAATCGGTCCGAGAGTTGATCCGTCAATGACGCCAGTTCGAAAATATCAGAGATGGTTCCGATAGTGGAGTCATCTTGAAATCGCTGCGTCAGTCAGTGCCAGGCTGCACATTACGGTTCTTGCCTGGGATCGCGCCTATATGCTTCGAGTTCAATCACAGCCACCTGGGAATAAGAGTCACTCTGCTCTGAGTCGTTCCAACCAGGCTGTGCTTACATTAGCGTCGTCTGGAAACGAGCAGAAGATCGCTATATTGCTTGCCACTGACTTTCTTTTCAGGCCACAAATTTTACCACAACCACATTTCCTTCAGTTCAACAGGCACTATTTTTGTGAGCCTGAAAATTCACGCTAATCGCCGACTTGATTCTTTTTATTTGCTTGGATCGAACCCCCTCGAACACTAAACACAAATCCTGGATTTATCAGAAACCCATAGCTACAACGCATCCGCTCCCAGGACTATGTCTGCTACAGCAGAGGCACCACAAACTCAAGCACAGATACCCACAGGACCTGCTCGACGGCCACCAAGACGTCGGCGCCCTCAGAACAGGATCTCCCAAGATACCCAGGCGGAACCCCAAACTGAAGACAATACCCAGCGCCATAACCAAGGTGCCGGGAGAGGTGTTGGTCAAGCAAATCCCACGCAAGATGCTGCTTTAGCATTTAGACTTGCATCTATACCTCCTCGGACTCAATCTCAATCTAGAGAACCTTCAAGTGCCGACATTTCAACGACTGAGAATCCCGCACCACAGCGAAATCGAAGAGGTCGAGCTGGAGGGGGCCAATCACAACAGAAGGGAGGCGAGAGTAATACTGGCAAGCAAGGAGCGCCAAATTCTCAAAACCACGCTGCGCAGCATGCTCGGCCAGTCCGGACTCTCCCAGGTGGAAGACGGTTCGGGGGAGAGCTTACTGTAGACATCGGAGATACTGGGAGTACAATTACTCCAACTCATTCTGTCGGTTCTCCTCTGCATGCCGATGCTCCCGATTTTCGGCCTGGTCAACCGCACTCGCACAAGCCGACAGCACCCAGAAATCAACGACCACCGCAGCAACGAAAACGAAGGGCCTCGAAATCATCTGCGCCTGATATATCTACAAGAACACACGAAGATATTGATAATGGTCACTACGAATGTGCTATATGTACTGAAGAGGTACGGAGGAATTCCAGGGTATGGTCCTGTAGAACTTGCTGGACAGTCTTTCACTTAAGTTGTATCAAAAAATGGTCTACCAACGAAGGATCGGCAGCTGCACGCCGGGAAGCGCAAGGTGGCGATCTTCCCCCTCCAAGACAATGGAGATGTCCAGGTTGCAATCTACCCAAAGATGCACTACCAAACGCCTTCTCGTGTTGGTGCGAGAAGGAAATGGATCCGAAATCACTGCCTGGTTTGCCTCCATTTTCTTGCGGACAGACTTGCTCTAGGCCCCGTGTTCTACCCAAAAAGTGTCCCCACCCTTGTCCATCAGTATGCCACAGCGGTCCTTGCCCTCCGTGTACGCAGATGGGACCTACTCAGAGTTGTTTCTGCGGGAAGAGATCAATCACGAGACGTTGTATTGATACCGATTATGAGAATGGATGGAGTTGTGGGGATCCTTGTGGGGAGCTCATGCCTTGCGGTGAACACCTTTGCACGCGGCCTTGTCACGAAGGTTTGTGTGGGGCTTGCGAGGTTCGAGTGCCTGCACGATGCTACTGTGGCCAAATCGAGAAAGAAATTTTATGTTGCGATCGAGGCGATGAGAAGAAGAGCAGTCACTTACACACGGTCGATGACGGCTCCACCATCGTCGAAGAGTGGATAGGATTGTTTGAGTGTGGAAATATCTGCCAACGCGAGTTTGACTGCGGGAAACATGCCTGTTCGAAAGGATGCCATCGACAGGACGCTGAATCTCCGCATTGCCCTCGATCGCCGGATGTCGTGTCTCACTGCCCGTGTGGCAAAACGCCATTGGACGAAATATCAACGAAAACTCGTCACACTTGCGAGGATCCAATACCAAATTGCTCGAAGCCTTGTGGTAAAGTCCTGCCGTGCACTCACGAGTGCATGCAACACTGCCATCAGGGAGAATGTATGCCTTGTCTTCAGAAAGTCACTATATCCTGTCGCTGTGGGCGTACCAGCTCGCCAACCATTTGCCATCAGGGAACGGAAGAATCCCCTCAATGTCTACGAATCTGTCGTGTATCACTGAACTGTGGCCGGCATGAATGTGGCGAACGATGCTGTCCTGGAGAACGCAAGGCTGGCGAACGGCAATCTAGCAAACGGAAGCCACGGCCTCTTCATTCTGCGCCCCGACAACCTGAAGATGGATTTGAAGCAGAACATATCTGTACACGAACTTGCGATCGCCTGCTCAAATGCGGGAATCCGACCCATCGATGTCAGGAGCTGTGTCACAAAGGTGCCTGCGGAACTTGCCGTGAAGCCATATTTGACGAAATTAGCTGCAATTGTGGTCGTACTGTCTTGCAACCACCTTTACCGTGCGGGACCAAGCCACCACCGTGCCGACTTCAGTGCAATAGGCACAAAAGCTGTGGGCATCCCCAAGTACCGCACAACTGCCACCTGGACGAAGAGAGCTGTCCGAAATGCCCATTCTTGACGACTAAGCTCTGCCTCTGTGGTAAGAATACTCTTAAGAATCAGCCTTGCTGGCTCAATGAAGTCCGCTGTGGGCAAATATGTGGCAGAAAACTAAAGTGCGGCGCACACAGGTAAGTTTTAGTCTCCAGTGAGATTATGGTCATGCACTAATACAGATGTCAGGTGTCAGAAACAATGCCACCGTTCGGGACAATGCGAAGAGCCGTGCCAACAGTCTTGTGGCAAAGAACTTGCGATATGTGGACATGACTGCCTCGCGCCCTGCCACTCCCCGTACCCTTGCAAGGAAGAGAAGCCATGCCAGCACAAGATCTTTATTACTTGCGACTGCCAACGTATTAAGCAAGAAGCGAAGTGCAATGCTTCCAGATCAGGCGAAGGGAATGGGAAGAAGTCACTCAAATGCGATGATGAATGCGCTCGTCTGGAAAGGAATCGCAAACTGGCTCTTGCTCTTAACATTGATACATCATCCCATCAAGACGATCACATTCCTTATGCTGCTGACACTCTCAAGATGTACCAAGAGAATGTCTCGTGGGCATCCATCCGAGAGAAGGAGTTTCGCGTCTTTGCTGCCAATCCAGCTGAAAAGCGTCTCCGCTTCAAGCCGATGCCGTCCAATCAACGTGCATTCCTTCACGCCCTCGCAGAAGACTTCGGGTTCGATTCCGAGAGTATGGACCCTGAACCTCACCGTCACGTTGCCATATTCAAAACTCCACGCTTCGTCATGGCGCCAATGAAAACGCTCGCAGAGTGCATACGCATCCGGCAGTCTCAGCGCGCAGCAACGGCTATGGCCCCAGCTCCTGCAGCCTCGCAATTGCGAATGAAAGCTAGCAATGTCGTCGGCGATCCATATAATGGCTTTATCCTCACGAATCCTCGCTTCGGCCTCACAATCGAGGAACTACGGGCGACGTTGAAGCATGTATTGGATCCTATTGCTGGACTCGAGTTCGATATCTCTTTCCTCCCGAGCGAGGAAGTCGCGCTGAGACCGTCCCCCGGCTCTAATTTACCAGATCGCGAACTTGAGGCCTTACTCAAGTCGCTCAAACCGACTCTATCCAAATCCCTCACCTCGTCCTCCCTGGGGTCCCTGCGGCTCTGCCGCATTGACCCTTTCCTTAACATTCAGCGAAGAGAGGAGGATAGCGCGGTCGAAGCGGGCTGGAGCCAAGTCGCTGCGAAGGGCAGCGCACCCATGCGTGGTGTGCGGAGACCACAGGCTGTTGGCACGAAGAGTGCGTTCACGGTGCTTAGTCTTTCGAAGGGGAAGAAGAAAAATGAGGCTGCAAAAAAGTTGAGCGTGGTGGATGATTGGGAGGAGGCCGAGTTGATGGAGGAGGAGAGGGAGAAGATGGAGAGCGGGGGGAGTGCAGATGAAGTTGGAGAGAGTGATGGTAGCCGGGTTAAGGTGGCCAATGGGCGAGAAGATGGGTCACCGAGTAGTGGCGAGGATGCTGATGGGACGCCAAGGGCTGGAACTGGTAATCATGGGATTGGGGTTGCTGAACCTACCATGGAACCGTTTAAAGGGAGATGGGCGGATATCGATGATGATGAGTGAGTTCTCAGGGTGCCTCCATAACTTGGGTTGGCCGCTGGCGGGTGGTGTATGTTGAGGTAGACTTGCACTCAACTGATGAGAATTCAGAATATGAATATAGGACGAGCGAATCGTCGCTCCCACACGTCTAAAGTGTCACACCATGAACTACCAAAGCAGGAGAGAAACTTATGTGACTTCCTAACATGTTCTTCTCCTTTGTGCTGCTGCTGCAGTTTTGTGTCACAAATGGCCCATTGCACGTTGTCCTCAATACGCTGGCATAGTAATTAGTGATGTTGTTTCGTGGGCCCTCGTAATCATGCATCACGGCCAAGCGCCCAATTGAGATGGACAGCGCAAAACCATTCAAGCCCAACTTTTGCACTGGGGATATTTCCACGGCCTGATTTAACTACAAGACCTCCAGAGGCATATCCAAACCCTATATATAGCCACCAACCGAATCGTCTCCGGTCTCCAGCACTTTGTGTTCGTCCTCTGAAGGTCGAAAACCCAACATTTGAGCTTCACTTCTCTGCCATGATAAATGATGTCAGTGCTGCTACTCCTCATCACGCAATCTCCCTCGCACTCAATCACGAAATTTCCCAATTGACCAGATAGGAACTCTCAAAGCACTTTATCGCGTTCGCTGACAAATGGCCCCGCATCATAGCCTTCCGATACCGGTGTTATCTGAATCATTTACAACCCCAATTTTAGTTCGCCAATTATTGTTCACTTTGATGTGGCAAAATGACTTGGGTGCTGCTTTCCCTTTTCAACGCCGCTCAGCATATAATGTTCATCCTGAGCCCAACCTTTCCAACCATCACCAAAACACCACGCCCAAGGTGTCGGCTACAGCGTTACAGCTCTCATCCCATTACCTGTATCACCACAAGCCACCCCTTCAGGGCGGTACGACAGCTCTTTCTATACTATATCGACCGCAGTCCCCCCTCGATGCAATCGGCAGTTCCCTTTGATAATTTTTGCATCAGCTACTACTCCAGCTGATTCAGAGGCACTATCACTTGTACCGTCATTTCTTTCAACACGTCGGCAAGAACATAGGTGATGGCGTGAAGCGAAACTTCTCAGCCGAATACTACAGGTTCGCGTATCCGTACTCTTCGAGAAGGTCTAAAGCCCCTTTTCACCGTCATCTCCACTGGGGGAAGTTGCCCGCATGAGGTCTCCAAGAATCGGGGGCGGTGGTAGTGCCAAAAGCTCGTTACGGAGTATCTGGATGGTTTTGGGTTGGTCATCGTCGGCAAGAGAACCGAGCAGTGTGGTGGAGCACTGCAAATTCGCATCTCAAGTGGATGCAACAGGCTTGCGAACATTGCTTTGTCCGGTGAGGATAGAATCTCGAGGAGCAACAATATCGTGCTACATGCCTTCACCAGCGACCAGCTAATCCGCTTTGAAAGCATACTGGCCAGGCAATACTAGATTAGTGTTCAGGAAATGTTTAGGGCGTTTCGGCACTAAAGGACGGCCGTGGCGGCTTAAGCTCCTTGTACACTTTAGGAACGTCAGAACTACCGTGATTCTGCGTGGACATCGCATACAAAGTGTGGGTAATGGTGTATCCCCAGAAATATCTCGTTGGGGGTATTTCTCCACGTCCGAAGGGCCCCGCCAATGGCCAGTTCCGTGCAGCGTGAACGTACCAATGGCTGTCATTAACATGAGTGTTGATGGAGCCGGCGTTGCCGCCCGGAGTTGAATCGCGTTCGACCCAGTGCATTCGTTGTTCTGCGCTATTTTAATATGGTGAGAGTGGAGGAATGTACTTCTGGGGGAGAGAGCCACTGAGATTTAGCGATGCCGAAGGAGAATTCATATCGAAGCAGCAGCTGGCGAGATCGAGGTGGCACATGGGACGGGTCTTGACCGTTCCTGTGATAACAGAGACTTTCACTCCGACGCTTTTGAAACTGAAGGTTGCTGCTAATTCCAGTGCCCAGTCCTGGTGTTTTCCAGCTGAATCGCCCAAAACAACCGATGTGGCCGATCAATGAGTACGGCGAGTAAAGAACATGCGTGAAGTTACCTGTGTGGAGTTGTCAAAGAGTTGAACTAATGCAGGCTATGTTCGCGCAAAAGGTTTGTCATAATAATCATCCATCTCCTCCACAGTGCGGGCACACTCGCCTTCAAGAGCAAAAGATATGAAAAAAGACACCAGCGTCATTGCACATTGGAAGTGGCGTCAGTGCTTCATTCACCGGAACGAACACAAGCACGGGTTGCCCCGGCGATGCTTGAGATACATCACCACCACCTTTAAGGCCAACCAACATGCACAGCGTGACAAGGATAGGTGGAGCAGCACTAGGGTTGCGCCAGAAACGACAGTGAAGCAGAAAGAGGTGTGCTGCAGAACCTGAGCACCTGTCTCCATATCGTAAGAATTACTCAAAGCGGCAACGTAGCAACTGAGGCCGGCAGCTGATTCGAGCTTCTGCATAATCAACTCTTTGACGAGGCAATTAATCGCAGCTCGCTGCCCTTCACCAGCAGAACTATCCTTGGTGTCAGTGATTCCTGCGGTGAGGTTGGCTAGGATCAAGACTACGACGTGGAGCTGGTGGGCGTTTCCTTTCCCAAAGACTGTGATATAGCCTGGAGGGTTATAGACGTTTGTTGATTCTGTCCCGGTGTTAAATGGTCATCCCAGATTCCACTCACGAGTACTATGCGTGTGGGAAGAACAAGCTGTAAGCGGTTGGGGATGTCGGTGACACGTGCATTCGGAATATTAACTAATTTGACCCGTTGGAAGGAACCCTTGTATCATGCAGGTCAAGGCTACGTTTCCGCTACTGTCCCAACGAACTGGATCGTGGGAGTGTCCACCTGTAACGTAGCTGAGGTATTGACCGTTATACCGGATATGGGATCGGCGACGGTCAGCATCTATTCGAAATGCAAAATGGAGGAAGATGTCGACGTACCAACAAAATCTACATCTCAAGCGAGAGGGTTCAGGAGGCCTACTTTTGAGGCCCGTCCTTTTAAATTGGCATTAGTTTGCATCTCCTTGTATGGAACAAGGGTATCCCGCTCGCTCAAGACTGTCTACCTCAGTGGCGGAATTGGATTGGAGCTAACACGCCAATTGGCGTAGAGTTGGCGTGCTAGCCTGTTTAGGTAACCGTTAAGCTTAGTTGGGTATAAACATCTGGATGGCGGCTGGAGCGCTGACGTGGATTGGGACCCTCACTCCACTCCACGCCAATCCAATTCCATCACTGGTCTACCCTTCCCATCAACTTCGCCAGAGTCGGAAAGTCCTTCTAAAAGGACATTGCTGCAACATAGGAGGCATCCGTGCGCCAAGTACTGAGTGAGATATCCCGAAAGGAGCAATGTAAAGTTGGATATAGAGCGAACTGGAGATGATATGGGGTAAAGTTTAGAGCGTAGTATCTGCCGGCTGCCAAAAGTGAAAAACACCGACAACGAGGCGTGACGTCCGCTAAACAATTGAAGGCGAGCAATATCGACAAATGAGCGTGACATTGGATGACAAGTTATTGCTGCCCTTGTCGAACTCACCGTTCGTAGGTTTAGTTCAAACGTTTTGATTGGTTTTATAAGGAGAGTAGAGGCTATGTACAACCAGGGGGTCACGTGTAGCGACTGACCATCCTTTACCCAGCGGTGAATCTCAGGTATAAGCCACATATGAACGGCTTAGGAAAGTGCGGTTCGCTGAACATGCTGTTCCAACACCCCAATCTGCACCCTGCCTAATTCACCTGATCACGTGACCATACGCCACAGCGGCTAAGTTCGGCTCAGGCCCTGCTCAACTCTCCTCAGGTCTGGTAGCCCTTGCTCACCCCCACCCACCAGCCGCGGCGCAGTTTCAGATATACCTCACCAGAATCTGTCTAGTATAGCGAGGGACCTCAGATCTGTCCCGGGTCACAAACCAGGGCCCCATACAATTTTGTAAGCCTCACAAGCTCAGCTACTTTCTAGGGAGCGTTCTCCGCCCTTGTCCTTGGTAGTGTAGAGTGTGCCATTCCACCTAAATGGCCGACCTCCCTCTTAACTTTCGCGTTTGTTTACACCCTTTCCTATCCCATATAGTTAGAATCCTACACATTATAAGTATGTTACTAAATCTGCAACTCTAGTACTACAGGACTGCGCAGATAGTATATATAAAGATAGAGTGTGTATCCAACTCCAATTCAATCTGACAAGGAGAATAAAGTGCACTCAGACAGAATCTAGCTCTCCGGCCCGACGATTTTCCGCGCTCAAGTCGACCTCAAATCCGGCCGGCTTCTTGCCTTCCCTCAATGGAGCTATGATTACCAAGGCAGTCAATAGTCGCGTCCTTTAGATCTCATAGTGTGACAAAGGCTCAGTATGGGATCCCAGGGTGCAACTGCAGGCTGTTGTGGGAGGTTTAGCTGCGAATTAGACGGGATGTATATTGCGGCGCAGCACTTTGGCGCCGAGGTCGAGCTGATGCCTGTAAGCACATTATGTTCCCCCACATCAAGGTTAAGAAGCCGTTTAGATGTTACCTTCTTCTTATCTAGTTGTGAGACAAAGACTCGACATGCAAGTTCAGTAATCTGTTGTGATGGTTGATCTTGAGAACAAGTAGGATGTATATTGCGGCACAGAGGCTTTGGCACCGGGGGCTGCGACTCAGCCTGGTTTCAACGTTCGTCTCCCTTTCCGGGACCCGTTTGAGGCAGCACATACGGTACCTGCCTCTTGCGCGCTGTTATCTGACGTTTACGTTATTTCATTCGCTAGCAGCTTTGCCGCCCAGTTCAAGCGTGGTTATACAGTGGTCAGCCTTGTAAACGTCTGGGGATCTATTTCAAATAGAAGAGTCGCAAGATATTACTATGTTCCGTTCTTTCTTCCCATACACCTTGTTCCTACATCTGTGTTATTATTGACCATCACCAAGGCTACATTCAAAAAATTTGTATTGAGTAATTTGCGTCACAGATCACCCCCTCACTGCTCTATTATATTCGCATAACCAGAGAATGCAGCAACTGTCAAGTAATTCGAGAGAAGAAGCACGTGTCTTCATTGACAGGTTGAGGGAAGACAACGGTGGAATAACGAGAGCGGATCGAGAATTCCTCGCGCAAACCAAGCCTCACATACTCACAACTCTTGATAACATACGGCGCAAGCTGGGTGCTTCGACACGAGCGTAAGTTCATAACCCCGATCAAAGTTACTTTGTTGGCCCGTTGAGTCGCTAACGTATTTATTTAACATAGCTTAGCCGCCAACCTCTACGCAAAAGACACTCGTTTTGTTTACGAATTAATCCAGAACGCTGAAGACAACAAATACTCTATTGCAAATTCTTCTTCCGAGCTACCTTGGCTCACTTTCCGGCTTTATCAAGACCGGATCGTGATTGACTCCAACGAGGATGGCTTCTCAAAAGCGAACATCAGAGCCATTTGCTCCATCGGTGAGAGCACGAAATCATCAATTCAAGGCTACATTGGCGAGAAAGGGATTGGCTTCAAATCCGTTTTCAAGGTTGCACACAAGGTTCACGTCCAGTCTGGGCCATACTCGTTTGCGTTTGAGTACCAGCGCGATGGAAATGACAATGGGCTTGGAATGGTCACACCCATGAACGAAGATTATCTTGACGTTCCTGATGGAGTACGGACTCGAATGACCTTACATCTTCTGGCGAGTTGTGACACAGCCGCGTTACGCAAGGAATTTCTAGAACTCCCTGATACCTTGTTGTTGTTCCTCAAGAAACTGAAGCGGCTATCAATCCATATCACATCTGGGGAATTTTCCGAAACGGAACAAACCTATTCGATATCTTCGTCCGGGAATCGAGTGAGCCTTCACACTCGCAGAACTCTTTTGGGTGGCTTGGTCTCCTCGACCAAAGACTTCTGGATCAGTAGACGTCATGTCACAAACATGCCGTCCGACTACGCTCGGAAGAATATCAATGAAGCCGAAGTCATCCTTGCATTTCCTCTCGATGGAAATGATCACCCTGTTATCGAAACTCAGCACGCATTTGCGTTTCTACCTATGCGGAAGGTTGGCTATAAGGTCAGTTCCATAAAATACTCTGCACAACAAAGTTGACGCTTATAACCTAATGCTAGTTCCTCATCCAATCCGACTTCATCACCCAGGCGAGTCGGGAGGACGTATTTGATAGCCCCTGGAACAACCGCCTACTTGAGGAAGTTGCCGAAACCTTTCTGCAAAGCATCGATGGATTCCTACTTCATCCAACCCTGCGACATCACTGGATAAGATATATCCCAACCGACTCAGTTCCCGATGACTTGTGGAACCGAATCCAGATCAAGCTTCACAAAGCGATATCGTCACGTAGCCTGTTCTTTTCGAGAGACAACGGCAGGTTGTGGCGCGCAAATGAATTACGTATATTGATCCCAAGCAATAAAGACGAGGACGGGGAGCCTCTGTTTCCAGATCTTGCCTATCCTGGACCAACCGCATACATATCGGACACATATGATCGGGGAATTGATATTCCTATTTTGAAAAGCGTCGGTCTCTCAATTTTGTCTACGCAAGATCTCCTGGACAGACTTGCACAGGATCTTGATCGCCTCAGTCCTCGGATGTATTCTATGCCACCATCCAGTCAATGGCATACCAGAGTTGCAGATCTTCTTATTTCTTTTATGCAGTATTCTATTCTTGCCGAATTCCTCAAGAAGCTCCCGGTCGTCCCTCTCAACAACGGAAAATGGGTCCGCCCGCGCAATGCTAGTATTTTCTTCCCAACGTCAGGAGGAATTGAAATCCCAGATGGGCTGCCGAACTTGAACTTAGTTGATACCGGCGCACTGAGTAACCAGAGTCGAAAAACCCTATTTTCGAAGCTCGGGGTTATTGAGTGTAAACCCTCAAGAATCTTTCCGCTCATTGAGGAGCGGCACCAGTCTGGTGGCACCACTACTGCCCAAAGTGTCGCCTACATTCGTTTCATGTACTGGCACCACACTGAGTTACCCTCTAAGAGCCTCGCGATTCGGCTGGCGCCGAACCCCCCCCTCAATAGACAATGGTTCAACCCCTTCTACTCTGGAAACGGTTGGACATATTGTCCTCGATCTGAACACCTTCATGCAATGTCCACGTACATAGGTTTTTTGATGCCCGACCAACTGAAGGGCCAACTTCAGTTTACCTATCCAGCGTATTACGATGAGCTTCAGAAATGCGAGCGTCGAAATGATAAAGCCAGCATTGACTGGTTTCGGGAATATTTCCAGATCAAGCATACGCCTCAGCTTTACCGTAGGGACAATATGCAACAAATTTCGTCCGAGGTTGAGTACATTGCCAAGCACCAATCACAGTCCCTCCTTGGAGCATTGCAAGCAAATTGGCATCAATATCGTTCCGAATGGGATGCGTACTTCAAATCTACTGAAGTTCCGATCCTTCATTCAGATAAACTACAACGTCTTGACACAACGTATCTTCCTTTGCCGAAACTTAAGTCTATTGTAAGTCGTCTTGGTCTAGAAGAAGGCTTTGGTTTCCTCAAAGAACTTGAGGACATCGCAGAGCATACGGCTAGCAAATGGGCATTCTTGGACCGATTTGGCGTCGTAATGGAGGAGAACGTGTCTTTTTGGCTGGAACTATTGAAAAAGGCCCAGACCAATCCCGGAACCAAGATTGAAGTCGTTTTCGAAATATACACCAACTTGCAGAAATTTGTCGATCCAGAAACCAGAAAGATTAAGTACGCAAAAGATTTTGCAGCTGTTAAGAACCTCGGCGTTAACGTATGATTTTTAGGAAATTTTTTGAAGGAGACTTCGTCCTAATAGCGCCGGTTGATTCGGAGAGTCATTGGTCCTGGAATAGTCTCGACTCATGTGTGTGGGATGGTCCAGAGTGGTTTACATTCAAACACCGCCTTGGGGCCATCACGCAGTACCAAGATCTTTATAGTCTCTTCAGGAACACGCTACGTGTTAGTAACGCCGGATGTGATGATTTCCTGGCCTACCTACAGGATATCAAAGATTCAGAAACGAACATTACATCGAGCGTTGAGGCGAAGATTGGGCATCTCTATGAACAATTGAACGAAGTGACCAAGGCCGCAAGGATTTTGTCGCCAAAAGAAAAAATCAAGTACGTATTGATATCCTCTAGTAAGACCCCGTTTCGAGAAAGCAAGTCTAATTATAACAGATCCATGTTTGATGAAAATAAACTGATATACAACCCCGGAAGTCAGTCTTGGTATGGCCCCTCCTCTTGTATCTGGGCCGAAGACACAATCCAACTGCCCGGAAAATTCTCCCTTGCCACAACGTACAAAAAGCAGAAGTCGTTCTTCCTTAGCGTTCTTGATGTTACCAAGCCCAACTTAGAGATGCATATACTTGCATTGATGCAGAAAGCTGTAGTTCCGGACAAGCAGAGCATTATGCAGGAGATGCTGAACATCTGTGCCTTCAACATAACGCCTCAAGCAGTGGAGAAACTCTCCGACTGCAAATGCTTACCAGTCAAGCTACCTTCTGGAGAGATTCAATGGCTACACCGATCTGGGACTTTTGCTATTGTGGACCGCCGCGATTATGGCCAAATCTTCACCGGCCGAATCAAGGTGCTGGATTTCTCGCTGGAAGAGGTTCATGCCTTAAAACCACTCCTATTTGCGTTAGGCCTGGGCGAAAAATACCTATCCAAAGCGGTCCGGGAAGAGACTACCGTCGAAGGTGGTTCTATTGATGAGCATCTCACGGAAGACCTGAGAAGGAAGTCGTATGCAATTTGCCGGTAAGTATCGACACACTTCCAAGTTCGGACTGTGCTGATTTCCTAGATACGCTGCTCATCTAGGAAGTAAGAAAGTCAAAGACAACGCATTAGCCATGCACCGTACTCTACAGAATATGGACGTCTATGTCAGTGATGGCATCTCCAAGTCTGTCTCAATTCAGCAAAACGGCAGAGGCGTGACAATCTCGCAAGAGAGCGCATACTTCCATCTCGATCAGCAGGACGACAAACTCAAACTCTACATCCCACAAAGCAAGAAGCACCAACAAGTATGCTTATCGAGACAGCTTCCGATTACCCTTCTCAAGCACTTTGGCGTCACAAGCATCTTATCTGGGCAGGCTCTAGGGTCTATTATGACAGCTTTGAACCTCTTCGTGGTAGACGCAATCCTGGAGGAAGACGGTATCATTGAAATAGAAGGAATTGAGAGGTCAGAAGACGACAGTGAATTGGGGGCAAGCGACTCCGAGACTACGAACATCCCAGCAAGTACTTTACAGATGAGAGCCTCCCCCTTCGAATCAAGGGACTCTGAGACCTCAAATATCCCAGTGATCATTTCACAGGCGGGAAGTCCTGACCAGAGTGATAGAGTTGTCACACCTAGTACTCCTCCCCCGCGAACAGGTATCAGTCCGGATTTCTTCCTCTCACCTGGCACATCAACACCTACTACATCAACACCTGCTACATCAACACTTGCTACATCAACACCTGCTACATCAACACTTGCTACATCAACACCTGCTACATCAACACCTGCTACATCAACACCTGCTACATCAACATTCGATGGATTACCCAGTTCCCCGGAACGGCCGGACCTCTACCGAGACTTGCTAGATGCAGTGATTCGGCAAGCGGAAGGCCTTTCCAACTTACCGATGAAAGGACGCACAATTGAAGCGCCCATGACTGCGAACTGGGAATTCGATACATTGTCTGCTGTTAGTTCGCACATACCTGGTGAAAAGGAGTTCAAGATTGGAGCTGCCGGTGAACTATTCGTGAGTATATCCCAATCTAAACCTGCTACATACAGTAGTCACTTATACGAAGTAGGTTTTTGAATTGTTGAAAGGCCTTACGCTACCTGGATTTACCCTCGCAAACTGGCAAAGTACGATAAGTTACCGCGTTGCTGTTCATGAGCGCTACCGTGACCTCGGGCGATGGCTCGGGTCGGAGACGGCGGATATTGTCTACGAAGACCAGAACAGCTTCCTGACAGAGCTACTGATTGAAAGGGGATATCTGGAAAACGCCATTTGGGGAGGCCACTCGCCACGATATTACATCGAGGTGAAGACAACCACAGGATCCCTAGAAACGCCGTTCTACTGTAGCCAGGTGCAGTACGACCGGATGGAGCGCATGCAATTGAATGGTGCAGCAAACGAAGTCTATTTGATCGTAAGAGTCTTTTCGCTGGGTGACTCTGGAATGGGTTTGAAGGTGTATATGGACCCGGCTACGCTTCGGAGGGATCATGGACTGATCTTCAAAACGGACAAATACTCTGTTACGCCCGGGGATGGCAGATAGAGTAAGCTCAGTTGTTTTAGAGTTTATGTCGGACGATGTTAGACTGAGAGGTTGGCGCAAAAGGCTTTTGAGTTTTTGCTATCAATACAACAATAAGCTTGTTCCTACACATACTGCATCGAGGATGCCTCTTGACTCTGCCGACCTATAATGTCCCACCCCATTTGCTCGAGCAAGTCGGGCGTCGTGAAGAAGGACTTGATAGGATCCCAACATAAGATCGGCTCCACACGATCTTTATTGCCGTAGAGATCCATGTCTAGCCTTGCAGTATCGAAAGCCGTGTAACACAAGGACAGATTCATATGGAAAAGATGGCCTTGAAGGCCGGGATCAGGAAGAGAAGCAAACGCCCACGGTCTGTCCTGTTTGGAGCGCATTCCTAACTCTCGACTGAAAAACCGCCTACTCGTCACTCACTTATGAAAGTTTATTCATATCCCTAAAGCCCTTCTTGTACCTCTCCGCATCCAATCCATCAAACTGCATCACCCGCTTCGGATGACAACTTTCTGAGAACATGATGGCCTTGATGCGTCACCGTCTTAAGAGCATATCCGTCTTGAGAATATAGCCGTCTCAAGATGAGTCTATCTTAAGAGCGTGACTGTCTGGTGCCTGTTTCTGCACCGAAAGGAATCCTACCACATGAGCTGAACTGAACATGTTAAAGGAGATGTTCTGATTAAAAGATCCTACTACCTAAGCTAAACTGAACATCTCGAAAGATGTGCTCTGATGAAAAGGTCCTCCAACTTGAACTGAATCTGCCGGAAGATGTGATTTTGTATCCCAGTTTTTTATAGGCTGGTCGTGTTCAGTTTTGCCACACTCCTCTGCCTACCTTGCAGTGCAGTCATACTAACTTACACCTTTTATCGACCGCCTCAGCGCTGCGAGCTTTCAGTCTTCAACATGCCATTCCGAATTCTGAATTCCCTTGGTCGCCCTAGAGTCCACTCTTTAAAAAAAAATCTTCTCCACAAGAAGAGCTCATCGACAACACCCAGTTCAAAACTCTTCTAGTATATTCTGGAGCTGTTATATTCACCTGTGGAACACTTTTCCTGCTGGGAAAAAAAATCTCGGCCATTCATGTTCTTCTTTAATGGTGGGAGAGGAAAGGGGGAGTGACATCTGTCGGCGGAACAAAGGTATCGATGGCGCAATCGTTCTTCAAAGGTAGTTAGCAAAGGTGGGCGAGCCGGTAGAGCTGGTGGATAAATTTTGCTCTATGTTGAAGATACGACCCCTGGAATCATCGATTCGTTAATATGAGCGGCCCGCCTATCCTGAGCTGCTAGCCGAGTTCTGAGCGGCCAGCCAAGTTCTGAGCGGCCAGCCTAATCCAATGCGACCAACTTAGTTCTGAGCGGCCAACCGATTTCTGAGTGGCCAGCCGAATTCTGAGAGGCCAGCCGAATTCTAAAAGGTCAGCACTCATCAGCAATAAATATATCATTGAAGCTACTTCGAGACCATCTACTACTAACTTAAACCCAAAACCGGAAGCACTAACTCCTGGAGATAAATAATCTAAACTTTCAAAATATATGTAGCACGTGTCTGTAAGGGAGGCTTCTTTTGTGAGATACAGTAGGATTGCGCAGTGATGGTACCCAATATGAGAGAGGATGCGTTGTATTGCGAAGAGAGATGAATCGCTACCCCTCGAGCGTGGTATGCGACAAGTCTAACGTATAGGATGTAACACGTGATCCATCCTGACAGTATCCTTAGTTCTCTGCTGTGCTACCACTGCCACTGCTTAGCTTACCAGTAAAAAAAAAAAAGTTAGCAATTCAGAGTAAGAAAATATAAAGAATCTTTCAAAACTAAGTTAAGACTGAGCAGAGTCTACATGCTAGCCTCTTTGTGAATTCCTGAAGCCATGCCTGAATGAAAAAGAGCGCCATAGGTGGTAGAAGATCCCTATCAGTTAAGAATAGCACCTCGTCAAGATCATGTTTGCTGGCAATTTCTAAAGGAAAGTATAAATGAGCTTAGATCACTGAAAGTGGTCTACTGATGTCAGGATCTGGGCCACTGAGCAAGGGATTGGCCCGAATCTGGGACGCCAGTTATCACAGATTCGGGCCCAAGACCCTGCTCAGGATTGCACAGCCACAAGCTCAGGTTTGCTTAGTCACCGCTCAGTTTTATTCCCGGTATGCTCAGTTTCGAAAGCGGAAATGGACTTTGGTGCGGTCAGTTTTCCCCTAAGAGTATATCGCGTGCGTGGGAGGATAGCTGCGTGCACCTTCTTCCAGAATCTAACCCACAATAAACTCCTCTTATAGAGGAGTTAATCGCTGCTGTTTTTGATGGCCGACTCGTGCAGCATTGCTACCATCAAGTCGCGACGCAAGTGTTGAACGCGGTATCTTATACTTGGCAGCAGCCTTCCGCCGTGACGTAAAACCACCAGATTCAAGATCTGCAATAGCAAGTTGAATCGAATCTTCACGATTAGACATATTGACAAAGTGGTTGTGTTGAAAACTAGCAGTGTATGTACAGAGTGTAGATTTGAGGGGTGGCCAGGAACTAGGGTGGTCAGAAACCAGGGGGCCGAGCTTAACGAATACTGACGGGGCGAATTGTGCCATTATAGTCAAACAAATCAGCGCCTGGCTTGATAGCAGTGGCACTGTCCTCAAGGTGAAACCGTTGAAGCACCTGCATCGCTAAGGGCACCTTTGGAATCTATATTATCCACAACCTCCTCCTCAGAGCCTACAGAGTGCTTGGATAATACTGGATACGGTCTGGAAGCTATTGCGGTCGGGCTGCAATCCAAGACGCATCATTTCATGGAAAGTACTGAAGCAGGTATTGTGTTCTGGCTGTGACGCCGTTTGGTACCCAATCTGATGGATTCAAAGGAAATGGCGGGTCTGGGAGATCGAGCAGGAACTCTCTGCTCAGCTCCCTGACAGCCATGGGAAAGATGGTCAACCCGGCAAATCGGATGGCCATAAATCTAGCTTTCCAATGGACCAGCAGAAGACGCATATATCGATCAAGTCTGCGCGTTCCTGGGCCAGCGCCAAATGTTGCTGAACAAGGCAAATCGCTTATTCTTCACCAATGGCCCTAGCAGTGGTCAACTCGAGGAAGCTGTGCAGTACTACTCGAGGTTGAAAAAAAGGATGGCATTCATTCAGATTTTGATAGCTGCGATTGAGTCTGCTGAGAATCAAGTGGTACTATACTAGCGCTGGTGAACGCTTACACTGAAACCGAGACGAATCTGCTCTTGACAGTCTCCGCCCTGTCGCAATTACAGTCGTTGTACACGCAGGCCACCACGATTGTTGCACAAGATTGTGCTTGGACAAGATATGTTAGCACAATCACGAACATATTCTAAGATTGCCAGTCGACTTTACAAGGACGACCTCAAAACCGGCTTGACTTCCTGCATATACTGCAGATACCGACGGAAGACTAATGGGATGCATTAGAAAAGCAATCCAGTGCTTCAGAGATACTCACTTCTAGCCTCGAGTTCAACAACGAATCCAAAAGATTGCCAATGACCGTAGTAAATTACTCAATTGACCCACGGGAATTCCGGATACGTCAGCAGCCAATATCAGCGTGTTTAAGCCTTTGCTTGATCGGAAGCGCACCCAAATCGAGAATGAAATGGCAAAGGTTCAGAGGGATATATAGAGAGGTATCAGTCTAGACCTCGAGGCAGTCCTTTACGCATTCGGGTGCGTTACTATGATCCCTTCGAAGCTGAATCTCGGCGCTCAGGTTGCTAGTCTTGGGTGGAAAGCAATCATGACGGTTGACAATGCGCAAGGCCTCTGAATCAACAAGGCCTGTGTTTCGCGTAATAAAGTCATGCGGAGACTCGCTTGAATCCCTGGACGGGGCGTATCGAACCAGCTCAGATGGAAGCATCGGCTTGGACGACATCGATGGGCTGGAGATTTCTACGACCGGAGAATATCGAGAAACTTGTTTGTAACAGTCCAGAAGCTATTCCAGAAAAAGACAGGCAGGATTTTACATGTGCTCTGAAAGATTGCATTAGCGCCATCCTGCGGATTAATCAGGCCATACCTGCTTATAATGCTGCCCTGCAAGTACAGTTAGAAGCAGCTGCGGACTCGACGTATTTCGAGAAGCAAGACTAGATCTAAGACCAGAGACTTGTGACAACAAATCCCAATTTGCCCACAATCTATTGCTGGTTACAAGAGATCTAGGACGGGGCAAAGCCTGGTATCATGCAGCCATTCAATCACGAGGCTCGCGCCATATGTTTCTGGGGGTTGCACGAATCGTTCTCGTTCATCGAGCCCGGCCCATTGCAGGGCTATGCCGATCTGCAGAGAGACCAGATGGATCTTTCAACGGCCTTCGAGGGATATCTATATTACTTTTCCCAGTCACCGTGGAGCATTTGGCCATCGCGAAACGGTCGTGGCACCGTCTACAAACTCAGCGATAGCGATCTATTCACGCTTCTAGAACCAATGCTGGATGCAGATGAGAAACAAGTACTTATGGAGTCTTCCTTTCGTCCGATCCGAGTACGAGGACAATATTCTGGGGTAAAACCAATGTTTCGTCTGAGTCAAATAAGACTCTGGCTCATAGGCGCGCAAGCTACTCCAAGCGATTGAGGCCGTAGTCTATTCACAATGGAGATCCAGCACCTCGGGATGGTGAAAATAAAGAATCTTAGGGGCACAGTTTTCGAGTTCGACCATGATAGAGTGGTGCTTCAGATTTAGTACAACATTACCATGCCAAGGAGTTCTCGGACTGCAAAGCACACACAATATTCAGCGTTGAATCGATTAAGTGTGACTATAATGGTGGCGAGGTATTGAGCAAAGTACATGTATCACTGCGTCCATTCAGTACATGGAGGTTTCAGATAATGGAGAGCTATGATGCTGGTTTGAGTATGCGTCGTGTTAGTGCTGCTGACGTCGAATTCTATGGGAGAAGCATGTATTTCACCTAGATTATTTTGAATTCAAAATACATATTCCCGACAGCGACTCGATAAAATAAACCGAGTTATTATTGACTAGAGCAGGCATGCAAGCAACTACTAGATATACGATAGAGTAGATCAAAGTCAAATACCTTCTAATGAAACCCCAACAGTTAGTCAACCAAAAGAAGAGGCAGAGAGGTCACAACTTCAACAAACTAGACTTTCAAAATTAATTGCCCTCCCAATCCACCTAATCCAATTCACCAGAGGAAAGAATACCGCCATGAAAGCCAATGCGCCAGCAAATAACCACGTACCAATACCCGCACCAGCCTATTATCCCACATCAAAGCGAATCACTCCACAATCTCCAACTCCCCCTTCCTATCCTTCGCAAACGTATCTTTCCACTCATTCCATAGCCTTCTCAACTCGCTCACATACTCAGAATGTACCTGATCCACATAATCCTTATCCGGATGTTCCTTCTGTATAATATGTATAGGCCGTCCAACAACCACATTCAGCGGCCGCCTATACGGCATCATGCCGACATCATAATTAAACACGCCCCTAGCATGAAACAGCGGGATCGTAAACCCCATGAGTTTCTTAACTAGCAGTTGTATTTTATGCACGGTTGGGTGTTCCAACGCGTTGGGTTGCTCGTACAGATCGTTTTCACCGAACGCGAGCACGGGGACGAGGTCGGCGCCTGTGCGGATCGCGAGCTTGATAAACCCCTTGCGCTGCCCGAGCACGAGGCGGAGTATACCAGGGCGAGCGTCGAGAGATTCGCGCGCCCCGCCTACGACGATGGTGATGGCGCGACCCATTCCCTCGCCGTTGCGGCCACCTTTGGATAGGATGTTTTCGCACGACTCGCGGGAAACGGACGCCAGGCCCATGCGGAGGGCGTACTCGCGGTAAAGAGGAATGCGGAAGTTGGAGTCGAGTGTGAGGAGGGTATTTTTGATACCCGGGAAGAGTTGAGAGAAGCCTAGGGCTTCTGTTGCGAAGGCGGCAAAGGCGCCATGCGAGATTATGCCATGCGGGTGGTAGCCGAAGATGTATTTTCGGGTCGGAACGAGAACCTGAGAGCGATGGAGGCGGGCAGGGAAGTAGGAGGCGAAGAGAGACCATATTGAGGAGCGCCGGAAGCGCTCGCTTCGGTGAGAGAGCTCGCCGGAAGTGCCGGCGTGGGAGAATAAGACGTAGATTAGGTAGGGGAGCAGAACTGGCCAGAAGATTGGGATACTGCAGAGGAAGAAAAAGGTTGTGAGGGTTATAGCAATGCTGAGGGTGTGTACGAGGACGATTAGGGTTTGGAGACGACGTTGGAGAGGAACGTTGAGGGGGGCGTAGCGGATGCTATGGGAGGTTAGAATATGATATCGAGGAATAGGATCCTATAAAAAAGCATACCTGCTCTTATGCCAACCAGCACCAGCTTGCCTACCGGGAACAAGTTCATTGTGCTTCTTCTCTTTTTTGTCTTGCCGAAGCTCGCGTTCATAGCCAGGAAGCGGCTTCACGCTCGTCAGAAGCTTGCCATTGCCGTGTTGGTGTTGCTCGAACATTTGACTGTGCCTCTTGTCGTGGCGTTTTACTTTCGTCGACCCATCAGACTTCGATGATGAGTTTCTCTTGTGACCTTTCCGTGCAGGACTCCGTGGACTGTCATCTTGTCCGGCGCCCTCATACAGCAGCTCCTTCTCGGACTCAATTGGCGTCGCTGGCCCGCTTCCGCCATTGGTGTCTTTCACTCCATTGAGCCGAGCAATAACATAATTTGCTCCATCGAGAGCGTTAGCTTGATGTTCA
Organism: Lepidopterella palustris CBS 459.81; assembly: GCA_001692735.1. Taxonomy (NCBI): domain Eukaryota; kingdom Fungi; phylum Ascomycota; class Dothideomycetes; order Mytilinidiales; family Argynnaceae; genus Lepidopterella; species Lepidopterella palustris. The sequence continues at coordinate 12,271 of KV745129.1, read as the reverse complement.
ATGGGAGAACCTTCTTCGGCAGCTTCGACGTAGGACTTAGGGTGGTGATGAACTTTCCGCTCAGCGAGATGCGAGGATTCAGGGTTCAAAGACATGTTTGGGAGTTGCTCTCTCGAATTTCGGCGGTAGGAAGGAGTGCAATTACGTAGAGATCATTTCGTGAGTGATTGTGATGGCGATGCATTCTTCTTGACAGCAGTCGCGACAGACGGTGTCTTCTCCCGCATGCGCAAACGCATGACGTCGCTGGAAACCGCGGTCCGCCGAGCTTTGCGGAGAAAGCTGCTCGTCGGAACGACACCTCTTACTGTATATCAACCCCACGACATTCACTCTGTTTTCGTACTACTATCAAAGCCTTTGACGCTTATCTATCTTTGATCTAGGTGGCATTCCGAGGCTGCGATGAGTATCTTGACAGCGACAACGATCACGTGGCGGCAAGATCGTATAGAAAGCAGCTGCCTTGAGCCTGGAGTCATCAGCCCTCAGCTTCAGCAACATTCATCATAGGTTACCCTTGAGGGGTTCGAGAAGCAACCGTTTCGACTGAATCTCTTGTTAGAAGTAGTGTGCTGTCAGTAGCAAGGCAGTGCCTGGCGATATCATCTCCATCGGTAAATAGCAGAGGATGTCGATGAAAATCACCGCCGCGCACTCCTCAAGAGTTAAGAAGTCAAGAAAGCCGGCCCAGAATCCCTTCCAGCGCCGTTCATCGTCATCACCCATCTCCTTCAACCCTCGCCGGAAACCATTCCAAGGGGCGCAGAGTAAGGATGCTGCCGACGAGGTGGAGGTGCATAGTAAACTCGGAGAAGAACGTCTGGATGATACAGGAGTCATAGTGTCCCTAGCTACAGACCTGAACTTCAGAGATGTCCCGCAATTCATCCAGTATATTCATAGTCGGATGTTCAGTGGTATACCACAACGGGCTCCCGGTATGAACTCGACCCGTATAGCAGAAGTTTTGAATTACCGCGCTGCTCTCCCACCCATGGTGACGCTATCGCATCTCCACGCATTGAGCATTTCATCGACAACCGTCGACCGGGAAATAGCAGAGCTCACGCAAGCCGGTATAGTCCGCAAAGTTGCGATACCGAATCGCGGAGTGGGGGCCGCTGCAGTTGGCGACGGTCTGGTATTGGTATCGGAGTGGGAACGGCTCACCCTTTCTCACCCAGATCTCTCCGATGATGTAAAATGTAGGTAAATACTTACAAAACGACAGCGATCTCCTGATCTTGCCGCTAACATCGAGCAGCAAAATATATCTCCCTTTTGAAGGCCAATCCCACATCCACAACCATCCCCGGCACCCACTTCACCGTTCAAGAAGCCTCCGCCCTCGCAACCACAGGCTTCCTCACCACCTTCACAGGCCCCTCTTCCTCCCGATCGTCTCTCTTTGCCCGTCCCGGCGCAGCCAGCCTCGGCACCCTCTCCTCCCTCTCCGCCGTAGGCTCCAAACACGCCTCCGGCTCCCTCGCCGCAGTCGGCGGCTCCGATGCTCAAAGAACCATCTGTGGCGGCACAGGATCCCGCACTCTCTCATCCATCCGCTACAATTTCTCCCTCCCAAACACAGGCTCACACCTCCGCCTCCTCGTCGAAGCACGCACCCATCTTCTCACTCTGCTGAAGAAGACTAGGCACCGTGAAGCACCCATGGCTATGCTGCATGAGCGCTGGGATGGCGGCATTGCGGCGGATGATGCGCAGACCCGCGCGCGGAAGGCAAGAGGTGAGTTTACGGGTGTGCTGCCGGGCCGGACGAAGAAGTGGAAGCAATTCTACGGCTTGCAGTTTGAGTGGGTGCTTGAAGAGTGTGTTGGTGCTGGGTTGGTGGAGTTGTTTGAAACGGGGAGTGTAGGAGTTGGGGTACGAGCGACGTGAAGAAAGTCAAAATACATAGCGTTTCGAGATCGAAATTTTACGAGTGGCATGGAAAGAAAGGATGGATCGTTAGTAGCATATCTGGCGTATATTGTGACAAATATACAGGAACAGCAATATAGATAGAACACTGCGAATCTTTGCGAGCGAAATGATATACGACGCAATATGTATCAGCCAGAAAGATTTAGAGGTGCAATCATCCCAGGATTTACCCATGGGCGGCAAAAGCCAGTGGCGTGATTGTATGGCTGGGAAAAGACGACTCTTGATTTTGACTCACGTCAATATACTCATGAAGAATTACCAGGTCGCAGGCCGCTTCCATCCGGATCGAGATAAGCTGACGAACCATGGGCTTCTCCAGAAAATCAATTTCAATGTATCCATGGAGGAGTGGCTAGGGTTATGGGATGCATGTGCTCGATTCTTCCGACGGCGGCGCTACATCACCTGCGGCTGGATCATCCAAGGACTGGCCGTAACTCGAAGCATCCTCATGCTGTGCGGGAAGCATGAGCTCCCCTGGGGATAGAATGGACGAGCTGTCTGGATTTCTCAACAAGAGCGGGTTGAAAAGGGGAATTCATGTCTCGCATCATGGCGAACTTCCAAGATACCCGTCCTCCGCAGAAAGTTGGGGATGAGATGATGCGGCTACGTATGTTGCAGAAAGAGCAGGAATTCTACTAGTGAGAGCAAATGCTGACGCAGAATCCCCAAATCCGAGCCACTATGCGCGGTAAAGACCCCATCTAGGGCGGCCGAATGCAGATGCTTGTCTCTTTGCAGAGCGGCCAGAAGCTGCTGCGCGATGCCATGGGCACCCAGTCGCCAGGGCAGAAATGGTTCGCACATCTCTGCTACATGGTGTGAAGATTGCTGGCATATCAACTCACCAACAAAATAGACAACATCTACGCCGTCCTGGGTCTAGTCAAGAAAGCCATGCCCAAGGAAACATCATTGCCTTTCCCCGTACAGGTTAACTACGCATCCAGCGTCGAAGAGGTCTACAAAAGCTTCACTGCCCTTTTCATCCGCATGATTCTACGCCTCGTGGCCCTCTCCTTGGTCGAAGAAACCAGCTTCAGAAAGTACACCAGTCTTCCCATCTTGGGTCCCAATTACAGCTACGCATTCTGTCCGACTCCCTACGTCTGGTTCAGCATCGGCGGCTATTTCAACGCTTCCGATACCATACCAGGCCGGAATAGTCGACACAATTTCGACGGGAATGGCACCCTCAGCCTGCACGGCCGAAATCTTTTTAGCATCAGCAAGGTCTGTGCCCCAATGCGTGAGAGGATCCGCTCGCACTGGCTACAGCCATGTCTGGAGCTCTGCGCCTCGTCGCCGCAACCTTAATTTAGCCTCCACTCCCAATCAGGTCCCGAAGTCCTCTGGATAACCATGCTCGCCAACAACGTCGCCGCAAACATCGCGGAGGACGCGAAAAAAAAATGTCGCACGCCACCCTCCCTCGGCCCGTTCATCTCCACGTGCGTTTTATTCTGGCTCGAGGAACGCTTAGCAAAAGAACCGCCAGCAAGTCCCGGCTATGATTCCTTCCTGGCCGCCTACACTATGCTGAATAGACTAACACGCCGTCACACGACGACGTGCAGAGACTTGCGGCCCGCGTCCGCAAAATGCCGCAATGATGAGCCCGCAGGCTTCCAACGCCATCGATGTTAAAACCAGCATGGGGATGAGTTCGTTTCTTCGCACTTATGATCCTGTTGCCCAGTATAGGCGGCTTTACGCCACTGGCTCTGGGTAGTTGGGTCTTAGACCGCTGTCAGCAGAGGAAGGGGATGAGATTTGGGTGGGAGGGAATGGACGTATAGGTTGGTTGGGGTGATGTATGCGCATGGGCGTAGGGGAGGTGGTGGAAGCGAGGGCTGTGTAGGGCCGCAGAGATGGAGTTGGGGTGCTGGTGTTGGAGCTTGGTGAGGCCCTGCCAGATTCCCCAATTGCAAACGACGGCTATCTTGTAAGAGTATGCAGCGTAAGAGGCGCAGAGAAGGGAAAATTTTTTTGACTTGGCCAGATTTGAGGTTGCGGATATAATACGCCATATGCGTGACACAATACACCCAAGAAATTTTCTCGATGGGTTTTTGGGACAAGTTTAAGATGCTTATTGTTCCATATCTCGCGGGAGCCTACAATAAGTAAGAGTGTTTATGCCTTGAAGTCAACTTGGGCGATTGAAGGCGATTATGCGGTGCAGCTAATGTTGGCACAGCAGTGCATTCCTGCCCCAGATGAGTGAACGAATGTCGTCAGATTGGAGAGGGAAAAATAGTGCGCACGTGCTGTGAATAAGTCATAGGATCATAAGGAATACTGGGAATCTGTGAAGTATCTATAGCATGAACCTGTATAAACAAAATGTACTCCGCCTGGCCGCTCTCCCTCCAAAACACCTTCCATATAAAAAGGTGGAAACCCGACCACCCTTCCAAACACCAAACGCCCTGGGTGAATGCTCTAAATGAAGCCATATTAAACGTCAACCCAAGAGCATGCACTTTTCCATCCATTTCCCATTTTGCTGCCATAACACCAAAGCGATTACCTTCCTTTCTTCGTTCCTACATCCCCCAACTCAGACACTACTAGCTACGGTACTCGCAATCTCACCCTCCAGATCCCCAGCCACCTCATCCTCATCCTCATCCTCATCATCCTCGCCATTGGAGTCTGAATCCTCCTCCTCACTCCCTTCTTCCTCCTCCCGCCCATCATCCAACCCAGGAATACTCTTCCACTCCACATAATCCCCCTCAATCCATCGCTTACTCCGCGGCAAATGATACGGATCAAACGGGAAATACGCATCGAGCTGAAAGCCCTCCTCGCCCTTCTTCTTACTCAGCGCCGTTTCGCGCTCGCCGTACGAGCCGAGCGACCTGGCAAGGCGCAGCCGCTTGTTCGTTTCGAGGAGAGGAAACACGTATAAGAAGCGGAGGTGGTGCGCGATGCGGGCAAACTGAAGCACAATGGTCGGCGCGCAGATTTTGAGCGGGTTAAATTTGGAGTAAATGTTGCGCGTCAGGACTTCCTTGATGTCTGGTACCCAGAGGAGGTCGTGGCCTTCGTACAGGAGCTCGTCATCATTGAGGACGTCGTAGTCGTTGTCCGAGCCGACGATGAGGTCGCGCCAGCGGAAGCAGAAGATGTAGAGGAGGGCTTGCGCGATGGCGTAGTAAGAGCCGAAGCGACGCAAATCCGGGCCCGTGCATTTGTATTCGTTGGTTTGGCGGAGCTTGTCGAGCTGCGTGCCGAGGAGGCTGAAGACTTGGCGGACCACTTCTGCGGAGATGTGGGCACCGCGGGCGATGAAGCTTGCGAGGTAGGCGGCGGATGCTAGGCGGATGAGGTGAGGGTGTTCGGGTTTGAAAGCGATGTTTGCGCAGACTCCAGCGAAGCGGTCGATGAGGGAGGGGGACGATTGTCCGAAATGGAAAAGTAGGAATTGGGTATGACGCGAACGGTAGGTCGGGAGGATGATGCTGGAGAATTGAGATAGGAGTTGATCGAAAGCGTCCGAGATGTCGTATGTATTTCCTTGAGCGAAGATGGGATGGTAGTAGTTGAAGAGCAGGTCTAGAATAGAGTCCATCTTGCGAACGGATTCTTTGAGCTCCTTCAGGTGTCTTTCCTCGTCGGGAAGACTCTCTTCGCTAGAGACGGATTCATCGTCGCTATCATCATCTGCCTCGTCTTCATCCTCGACTTGTTCTATCCGTTTTGCCCGACCATCTTGAACGAGGCTGTCCTCAATGTCTTCCTCCAAGTCGTCCATATCAATCTGAATTTGCACGTCTATCTTGACGAGTCGCTCCATGATTAGTGCAATAACTGTGCCTTTGAGTTCTGGAGAATACTCGATGAGCTTGAGAATGTTTTGGATATAGTCGATATGAACCTTTGCAGTGTCGGTAGAGAATGGAAAGGCGGAGCACAAGATTGGAGACAGGGTTGAGCTAGCCGAGGGAATAAGACGTAGGAGGTACCTCAGGCATTGGTGGACTCGAGACTGCAGTTGCGGCCGCTGAGGTCTGGGATCGTCCGGGTGGTGAAAGGATGGTGAAGGCACTGGGAGGCGTGTTAGTGAGGGGTAGAGCCGTCAAGAATGGACAACCCCACATTGAGCAAACTTGTCTGCGATCATTTGTAGAACAGGTGCGCTCCATACTCCATGGGCAGACATCAGACCGCCCAACAAGCGTATGTATGATCCCACAAACTGTTCACTGCGCACAAGCCAGTTACACCCAAGGATCGCGTGTACAAGACCGGAGCATTTTGTATTTAAGGAAGCCACTTGGCTCGTGAGTGCTAGGACATATTTACGGAGAAGAGCCGACGATGGTGCATCTTCTGCAGAGGGTCTTGTAGTGAGGAACTGCTTTATCATATCGTAGCCGACACTGTCGTCTGCACGGTGTCTATCCAAGCCGCGGCGAACTTCTTCACGGACGAGCTCGAAGCTCTTCTCATCCCAGTCTTCAAGTATGCGAATCTCAACATCAGGGTCAAAGGCTACTCGTTGTCGCTTGGTCTGGCTAGATAGTATGACGTCGCTGTCGAAGTCCGAGTCTGTGTGTTTTCGTTTGAGGCTGCCGCCTGCGCTTGGTGTGATAATGCCAGAGATGGCTCGTCCGGAAGAGGCGAGGGAGACCATGGTCCTACTTGCGTCACATTGGTTCCGAGAGAATATTAGAATACAAAAAGAATGTCTTGTGTATGCTCCGTAGTGGTGGTATAGTGGGGAAGATGAAAGTGTGTGCGATGAAGTTGGAGCGCGCCATTATGCGAACCGAAAAAAAATTGCCAAGGCAGCACGGGCCACGCGTGGGGACATTTTCGAAACGCGGTGAATGGAGCATGGCAGGATTTATCTCCGAGTATTTTGTGATTATATCCGAATGAACAGTAGCCCATATCTTCCGACATCATAATAATAAACCCATTTGCAACAATGGCCCAGTCCAGATGGCTAGGCATATTCTATACGATGCACCCTTCCCATCACTGGGTCCGGGTATGTCTCGCCTCAAGAAAGTTCAAAGTAACTAAATAGCTACACTCACCCACTCCCAGTTCGCCAGCAATCAACCTCGTTCATTCGTTCAAGTCCCGCAGGACATTCTATAGCACCCCTTTTATGCTTTTATGGAAGCCAATCATCAAATCTTCAAAGCGCTTACCTGCGTTTCAGAAATGCCCCTTACATCTCCCCGCATTGGGCAATCACAACGTCCTGAGATGGTTTCTCGTTGTTGGTGCGCGTGAGTTCAATCTTCTTCACAACATCCATGCCTTCGATAACCTTACCAAAGACAACGTGTTTACCATTGAGATGTGGAGTAGGGACGCAAGTAATGAAGAATTGACACCCATTAGTGTTAGGACCGCTGTTCTATAAGCAGGTCAGCCGCATTGTAGGTTGGGTTTCAACAATCGTCAGTGAGGCACGATTCCTCACAATGGGAAGCAACTTACAGCCATGGCAAGAAGACCAGGGGCATCAAGTTTGAGGGTAAAGTTCTCATCGGCAAATTTATCGGTGCCGTAGATGGTCTTCGAGCCTGTGCCATTGCCGAAGATGAAATCTCCACCCTGGATCATGAAGTCTTTGATCTGAAATGTGGCAGTAAGCGAGCGGTCCGCAAGAGGGAGGACGAGGCGGGGACAAGACTGACCACTCGATGGAACTTGCTACCTTTGTAGCCAAGCGGTCGTCCTTGGGCATTCTTCGTTTCACCGGTGCAGAATTGACGCATGTTCTCTGCCGTTTTCGGCGTGATGTTCTTGAACAACTAAACCTAGAGTCAGACCAATCCGACTCATGATGGGGGGAAAAAAAACCTTGCCTCCATTTTGATACGTCCAAGTGGTTCTCCTGGACAGTGAAGGCGTCAGCATCTCTCAATTATTAATAGTGTACGAGCGTCCAATCATGAGGCGGTAATGAGCATTTTGACGCGTCACTGTTGGTTTGCACAGGTGGTGGATGCAGGTGTTGAAACTAAACTTGAAAGAAGAATTCAATAAAGGTGCATGAAGGCGTACCTCCAAGAGTGATGTCGAAGAATACGATAGGGTTCGGTTCTGGAGCGTCTGCCATTATTGATGGGGCTGTGCAGGATGGGCTGCAGGTAGGTGTTGCAGGTGTCGAGGTCGACTACGCTTGATCTCGTCACACTCCAAAAGAGGGTGTTGTCGCTGTCAATTCTGGTATCAAAGCCTTTTACGCACAGGTTGTTAATGCTGATGTGATGTTGCTGGATGGCGAATGGACGATTTTTTCTCCAATAGATAGGCGCGAGTGTTGAATGATCCTGGCGTGAAATCCTTGCGGAGAACCTTTCCACCAAACCGCTTGGCAGGGCTGCAATCGAGAAGCTTGAAATTCTACCTGTCACCGATAAACTCCGAGTTGCCAATCGCTTCAATTGCGAATACGAATAAGCTTTCCTCAAGGAGACAGTAGTTGGTGGCGTGTTGATGAACACCTTTGAAGTCTAGCATCTATCCATCCCTACTCGCGCCAGGCCCTGTCTTGATGAATGATCTGTCATGACTTCCCAAGGCTCAGGAAAAGGCTCAGGAAAAGGCTCATCCCGACTGGACCGGACGCCATTTGGGTAAGCTCAGAACGGGTCAAACCTTACCGTTGAGGAGGCACTTGAGACAAAAGGAGTTGGAGACAGCGCCTTCCCAACCCGTCCAACCATTTTACTTTGTAGAAGGAGCACGGTCATGTCGCACCTTCCTCTGTGTAAATGATTTAATTTATGGACAACACCATAGAGATACTTTTCATAATTTTGACAGATACAACTACGGACCTCTGCACCTGTCCACAAAGTGTCCAAAGTAAGATCATCCGAGGTGGACATTGATCGTGCGACTTAATTCACCCACGGTATCGTCTCCGGTCTGGGTAAAGGTGGGTGGCTATCTTAGCTTTTGTTCCCTTCTTTGTCAGGGCTGCAGCAAGGTTTCATCACCCATCCCACACCCTCTCCGCCAGCAGAGTCGACAGAGTGACCAACCTGCCTCGAGCTCTCCATTCACTTGGGTAATGGGCAAGACCGTTGTTGTGTTGATTCACTCAATATTGCCATCTGTTTAGTATTCTGCTCTCCTTCTCAAGTTAGCTGTTGCCCGCCTCTTAATAAGGCCTCAGCTGCGCTCCTCGCCTCCTGCTCGCCTCCTGCTCGCCTCCTGTTCGCAACTTCCACCCTGAATCCTATCGTCAATTCACCAACCACCACGATCGACCACCACAGGGATCCATTCACTCTGCGCCGGCGCGAAAAACATCCTCCACTTCGACCGTCCTCCTTCGTTTTGCTCTTGCAAGAGTCGCTCCGAGCAAATACCATCAATCCTCACCCGACACTTGCGCGCTGACGCAGAGAGGCATTTTTCCTTCCGTTTTCGTCGATCCATTATACAAACAAGCCTGCGACCTACACATATTTGAAGGAAATCTTGAGAAGCTCTTTGGTATTTATTTCGCTCACGTAGCTCGTCTCTCGAACGAATACATGGACAGCGGCTAGCCATCATGTCTTCTCCAACCGGATCAACGTCTCCGGCACCCTCCCAAACAAACCAAGGCAATTCCACCAGTGGTCCGACGAGTTCTCCATTGCTCTTCTTTGTAGCTCTTGGATTTGGCGTTGTTTTCACGAATTTATGGCATGTCAACTCCGCTCCGGTGTCATGTTTGCTTTTTCTCCAGCATTGACCATCGCCTGCTAACGCTGTTCGTGATTCAGGATCATCGTCGGCGTCAAATACTGCTTCCGGTACAATCAACGTAATCGCGCTGCCAGAGCCGCTGCAAATGGAGAAATCGTAGATCTCACCGCCATACCACGGCCTCATCGTCGGAGGAGGGAAAAGAAGCTCATGTCAATGGAAGAGGTCAACGAGCGATTTCCTCTTACCAAGTACAAAACATGGAGATCTTCTCGAGAAACCAATGGCCTCCCTGCTGCTGGTGGTATCACGTCTCCTAGCAGATCTGCTAGCTTAAAGGATGAAGAAGGAGTTGTTGGCCCATCGGGAGAATCTCGACGGTCCGCAGATGCTATTAGACCTGCGACTGCTCTGTCCATGGCGCGAGAACATATTTCAACAGCCACCACCTCTACTCAGCCTGAGTCAACTGATTCCGTCGTCGAAGGACCATCCACGGCAGAAGCCCATGATAATAAAACGAATAATGAGAAGAACTTGCATCTGGAAGAAGTCCAGACTACTGCCAGCACGGCTCTAGAGACCACAAAGGAGCCATCTGAGGCCCAGGAACACGATGCAGACGACTCTGATGACGACGATCCCATCCGCACTGCTACTGCCCCAGAGATGATGGCTCAGCCAGGCGATACTTGCGCCATTTGTTTGGACACACTCGAGGATGACGACGATGTGCGAGGCTTAACTTGTGGTCACGCCTTCCATGCTAGCTGTGTTGACCCTTGGCTGACGAGTCGCCGCGCATGCTGCCCGCTATGCAAAGCTGACTACTACGTCCCCAAACCTCGACTAGATGGTGAGGTCTCCGATCCCACCTCTCCTAGTCGTCGGCCTACCGGTATGGGTAGCCTTCGGCTGCCCACTTCACCTCAGGCATCTTGGGCTGGAACTAGAGGAAATCCTTTCTCTCGGTCTCGCGTCGTCTTCTTATCAAATCCTCACTTTGGCAACGACCAACCGTATGGACTTCAAAGTGTACTCAGCCGTCCCGCTCGAGGTGACAGTGACGCTGCTGTGAGACCCTCTCCACCAACACAGAATCCAAGTTGGCGAACTCGTCTACACGCAGCCAGAAACGCAAACCGCCCTTCAATTCCCAACTTCTTCTCACGAAACCGCACCAATAATTCCACTCAAAACAACACGCAGCCTACGCCTGCCCAGCTGGAAGCCGGAGCCCAATAGTTCGCTTTCTGCATTATAGTTCTGACGGATACGGAGTTGGTAAAAAGTGTTGCCTTTTTCAACTCCTCTGTGCCCCTCTTTTGGTATCATCTATCACACGGCGGCATAGCCACTTGCCGGCCGTCATGGTATATGCTGGACATCATTTTTAATTGGGTCATCTACTCTTAAGGTGGTTACTATGAGTTCTGGTAACCGCGGACCATCCTATCATGTCTGCCCACGTCATCTCACGAACGATTTTTTTCACTCTCTCTAGAACACTATCAGCTCGAGTTCTAAACATTCGATGGCGCCATCCTAACCATATTGGCGCTTCTCCATGCTTTTTTTTTCCCCGGCGTTATCCCCCGGAATCATATTGGTGTTCTGTGCCCAGCTTTTTCCAGGTTTCTGTTGTACTTTCCTTTTCGACTGATTTTTAGAGTATATTTGTGGTTATCGGAGAGCCGGCGAGCTGGGGTTTGGTGGCTATTATCACACCTACCTCTTAAGTCCTGTCTCATTTTAGCTGCATCATACCATGATATGACTGGGAATTAGGAACTGAAACGGGGCTATAATCGGGAGAGCAGAGAAAAGGCAGAGAGGTTGGGAGATTCATGTTGCTATATATGATAGCAAGGTTTTGGGAGTCTTCCGAATTGTATTTAGCGAGAGCGCCGAAATTTATATGCGAGAGCAACCCAATTTTTTCTGTGAACCCATTTTTTTCCCCTTGGATTGGTGATGCTTGAATGAATTTGATCAAGGTTTGTGGAGAAAAGTGTTGGGCTAGAGCACATACGTCTCCCTCCACAAACCGACGGGCATTTGTTCACTTATCACTCATCTTTCACTATTTAATCATGCATCAAGCAATTTTTAGTTCTGTTCTCGCCCCCCTCCCCCCTCTCTCCCGTCTATACACGTCAAGACATTCATCCACATTACGGCCCTCACATCTGGCCTCCTAACCCAAGGATATTCCGGCCAAACCCTCCTAATCTCTCAGCGCCGGATAATCCTCCAGTTACTCCATCCAGCCATGCAAGGAAAAGAAGGCCCATCGAGCTGGACAACCGACCGATGCCTTGCGCCCGGTTCAAAGGGTCTTCTAGCCCCGGGGGTTGTTGTTTACCAAGCTCAAGCTCGGTCCGAATCCAACACGCCGAAACAGTAGTGGTATGTGTGTGTGTGTGTGTGTGTGGGTGGTATTCCTCTCCGAAAAAAAAAAAAAAAAAATTGCGGTATGCAGTAATCTCAATCACGCTGCTGATGCCAGCCAGCATCGCTCGCATGATTGTAGTATTTGAATAAAAAAAAAAAACTATCCTGTTATTTTTGACATTTCCTCGCTTGGGGCTTGTTGTCCTTGTCCCTTTGTCCTTGGACGTCCCTCGTCCCTCCTAACAAAACG
>KV745128.1:0-40321 GCA_001692735.1 Lepidopterella palustris CBS 459.81 | reverse complement strand
CTTAAGGGCTAACCTTAAAATAAATTTATATAAGCTATTATTTAAACTAAAGCTTTACTTTAAAGTAAGTATAAGCTATTTAAGATTATTAGTACGTTAAAAGTAAAAAATATAATAGGCTAAACTTATTAATAAGTATAAACTATATTATAAAGCTTAAGATATTTTATAAGTAAACTATCTACTTAAGTATACCGCCTATTAAATCGCGAAAACGCGTTAACCTAATAATATTATAAAATAGTATAACTAATTTAAGCTAAATTCTCTTTTTAAAAAGGTAGAATACTTTTAGCTATTTAAGTAATTAAATAAGGTTAAATTTAAAGTATTTAAGCCGCTATAGTATTATATAATATTTTATAGAAAAGACTTTATAATTAACTCTATAGTATACTTTTATTATATAATTATACTTTTAACTTATATAAGCTTACTTTATATAAAGAATTAATAATTATTTCTACTCTTAATACTATATTAAAAGGTAGTACTTATTTATAAAGATAATAAATAGTAAAATTACTTATTATATTAATATTTAGTATAAAGCCTTAAGAAGTTATACTTATATAAAAACCTAAAAAAGTACTAAACTATTATAAAGACTAATTTTTAATAAAAAAAAATTTTTCTTTATATATTATATATTAGGGTAGTATTACTTTACTATTATTAGCCTAAATAAATTATATACCTAACTAATATAAAACTCTATACTAAGTATTATAATATTTATTCTCTCTTTTAATAAACTAGCCCCTAGCTTATATTTTTAAAGAATAATAAAAAGATTATATAAAATAACTATAGTACTAGTAGCTTTAAATAATTATAATTAAAAAATAGTAAATATAGTTTTATACTTAGTATAATATAAGCGTTCTTTTTATTTAGTAATAAGTAAATATAATAATAGTACTATAAGTAATTAAATAGTATTTTGGCTACTAATTTTAAAGGCTTATAACGCCGTTTTATAAGTTCTATTTACTACTAAATTTGTTTAATTACCCCTTCGATGGCTAGAGCACGCTAACTGTTCGGGTTTCCTAGGTTGACCGAGCGTGGGAATCTAATAATCGAAACCGGTTAAGCCACCTTGTCAGAAACACGCGCCGCATGCCTGCGAAATCTCGAGGCTCGCCAGCATCATGTTGGCCCAAAATGAGGTCTACCTGCCAGCGTACTTGAAGCCTTTTGCTCCTCGTCAGCTATGGATCTGCGCACGAGAGCCGCCCCTGCTTTCTTTCCTCCGTCCGCGTGCCTACTATCTACCACATCGTTCCTACAAAGGTATCCAAGTCTTCTCCGGCAACCTCTCCCTTTGTCGACCTTTATGCTTAACCCCGGATCAACCGAGGGGTTAGTCCTCTTGAAGCGTAAGTCTCTTCCCCTCTTTTACTAGCGTTGCTGAGCCATCATCGGTGTCAACTCGCGCTCATGCACAACAAGACTTCTTGTACATGGATTCTGATCTAACAAATACATCCTTTTCTATAGAACGAGAACAAATTGATCATCATATCTTCTCGCACGACGTACTATTCGAATCTAGATAGCGCTGTAGACCATCGCGACTCATCTTTCTCATCCATTTCTTCAACATAATCAATCATATTGAACGTAATGCCGTCTATCGCTAGGACATCGTTGTCTATGGAAACCTCAGAATAGTTACCTCTAGAACATCTAGCTTTACATAGTCGAAACCATCGCCCTTCATGAATTCGAGGCCACGGAAATACGGAAGTCGAGGCCTAGCCAGCTGCGGAGGTGAACCGCCGGACGACAGCCGAGCCGCTTTTAGCATTGAGTAGTTGAGCACAAAACCTGTAAATAAAATTTCCAGCGACCCTATGATTGAAAAGTCCAACACACAAGTTTTCGTTCCCTGCAAAAACCGCCAATATGACCTCGTCGTCAACAGAGCTCATTCAAGCGCTTCAATCAAGACTCCAATCACTCGAAGACAAAGAAGCTATACGCTCAGTTCTCAACCAATACTGCATCAGACCGGATTTGCAGGATTTCACTGGCTATGCGGAGCTCTATGTGGAAGATGGGATCATGGGGTTTGATCAATGGGGAGACGTCCGTGGCCGAGAGGCAATCGCGAATGCTTGCGCCGCGGAAAGCGTCTATGAAAGCCTCCTTCACATTATGACGAATATGGAAATCTCCCTTGACGGCCCTGACACTGCAAGTGCGTCAGCTAGAGTCTGGTTTTGCGTCACACCGAAGGTCTCGAGGCCCGACATAAACTACGCTTTCGGAGGCCCGTACAACTTTACCTTCGTCAAACGTCACGACGGCTGGAAGATCAAGACAATGAAGTTGAGGAAGGTCTGGTCGATGGGGCAAGATACGGAAGGAGTCTTCACGAAGTAGTGGGAGGGCAGTAAAAGAGTGGTCCTCCGAAAGTCCTGTTACATGTTGAAGACAGCACAGTGATGGGATTTGTGTTGTAGAATCGCTACAATAATACTGGGCCTGCTTCATTGCGCACCTACGTTCTTTCCAACCTCTGAAACTGTATCCGTCAAGCTTTAAGTAGCTGTCTTCACTGAGTTTCGGGCTTCTCAGATAGTAGCCCGTCTCAATCTTGCGCCGGTCAAGAAAATCAAATTGCTCAAGCATTGCTCCGAGGCTCCATCTCTACCAGCTGAATCCACCATATTCCTGAAGCCTCAAATTGTACTTTGAATTATATATAACGCTGACCAAGCCACGCTCATAGTCTATGAGGAGCAGTCGAGCAGCATCGAAGCATCACCAGCACCACCAGTATCCATCACCAGCTTTCCGTTCAATAAGATATTATTGAATGTCATTGCTTGAAAGAATAGAGCAGAACTTCTTGGATCCACGGTCTATATGATAGTAACTGCTCATAGTGTAGAGAGTGTGGTTCCACGATCGTTATCACAAAGGCTGGTGATTTGCCCGATCAATCACACTTTGCCATTAGTCAATAGGAGCAGGTGGAATCGGCTGAGGAGAATATACTTGCATTGAGGAAGAGCGAAGGTTTCTCTATACCCATGCCGGCGAGAAAAGGAGGAATCAAATGAAATGATACGAAACCTGATTAAAACATTGCGTAATCAGGAGGTGCAACACGGAGGACCGAATACAGTGTTATGGATGAGGATCATAATGTTTCATATTTCATTTGTGTTGGAATACTGCCAATCTTGCATCATAGTGACGATTCGGTGATATACAAATCTCTTAGGTAATCAAAAAAATATTCAATCAAGTCAATACCCCAGACAATATGAACACTTCTGCTTAGCACAACCTTCCAACAGGTTATAATTCCTAGATATTTCAGATAAAAATTTGGCTGATAGTTAACAAATCACGGACGCAGGAAAACGAGAGCGCGGATAAGAGCGAACTCATAATTGATAGCTACTCAGGCATGACGCTTTTTACGCTTCAACATAACGCCACCGCCGAGCGAGACTTGATTGACGTGGCAATCCATACGAGTAAACTGAACACAACTCATCTTTCAAACGAAAAAAGGCGTGTCCTCATGCTGCTCAGGGGAGAGGTTACTCTCTCAAAATATCTTCGCTATTCGACTTTGGTTCCAGTCGAAATGTGGATTTTTTGATGAAACTGATCAGCAACTTGTCGGTTTTTGTTTCAATAGCCTTGCAGCAGAATGGGCGGCCCGTTTGGTACCTATGACCAGGCATCAGCTTGTCCATTCTGATTCAAAACTAGTTTAAAAATCATTAAGCGTCGAGAAAACAGCCGCATCCCAAATGAGACGTTGCAAATATGAGAGCAGGGTGGGACTCACATGTGCACCTGACCTTGTTCCAGGACGAATTCGACGGCATTGCCAGCTGCTTTGGACCGCATCACCCAGTCTTTCGAGTCTGGAAGAAGGACCTCTGCGCCGCCAACGAACACGATTTGCGGAGGCAGAGAATGCAGCTCGTCAAAAATTGGAGAAATCTGGGGGTCTGAGGCGACCATGTCTTCAGGTAACAGATGTTCGACTAGCATAGGATTGGCGTAGGTGAACGTAGTTAGAAAGTCGGTTTTCATAGCTGGTGAATAGAGCGTCTGTTCATGCGTGAGATCTAGCCATGGCGACAAAAGGATCAGCCCAGCTGGCTTGGGTAATCCCGTATTCCGAGCATAGATGGCAGATATGGCGCAAAGGTTACCTTCACATCACGTCAGTCTGTAATTGATGATTTACAATACACTTGAGACCAACCTCCGGCTGAATCGCCCCCAAAAATGATCCTATCAGAAGAAATTCCTTTTTCGAAAATCAAAGATCGATATGATTCGATGAAATCATCGCGGTAAGCAGGGAATTTAGCAGTCGTGGAGAGACCTAGAAGACGGGTTACTCCGAATGTCCATAGCATTTCAAGATCAGGCAGGGTCTCCGTTCAATCAACTCAACCGGCAATTTTTCAGTTGATCCCGGACCAACAGTGGGGACGTGCCACGTGCACGGCGCTCCATCAGGTCCGGGATCAACTGAATTGGACCGTCCAGTTGATTGAACGGAGACCCTAAGATCAGGTATGTTCCTTGCCACATACGGTAGTCCACAGATACAATTATTAGGCGGATACCATTTGCTTCTGCCTCTCTCACCCATCGCTTGTATGATTCCAGGTACATCAAAGGCTCCCCAAACAAATAGCCTCCACCGTGGGCGTAGAGCAGCACCACGGCTCGGTGCGGGTGCGAATTAACTGTGGCAAGACTCTCTAGTTTGGTGTCCGGAGGCACAACTATCGCAGGGACTTTGTTTAACTCGACCGACTGGAAATCCTCTGTATCAAGGTTGGGAGGTGCATTGAATATCAGCTCCAAGAAACAAGCCAAAGAGGCCCCGAGATAGCACCTAGTGATCTCCGTGTAAAATGAGATCGGACGGCACGCTAAAGGGAACAAGAGACGATCAAGGAGAGCTAGACAAAGGCATCGTAGAAACATCCATGAAAACAGGAGAGATTTCCACGGATGGCGCAGAACAAGCAATGCTCGTGATCCCATCTAGAAGGTATAATTTCATGCAATGGGTATCAGACTGATCAGTGAGAACAAGTGAAGGCCGAGTAGCAAGCGTCACTTTCTCGAATGAGAGACCATTGCGAAATATTACGTCCAAATGGCGGTCGACTCTTGGCCTTCCGGAAATGCATACGGTCCATGCGGTTTTCACCCCCGCCATGCGCCTCACGCAACGTTTGATTCATTTTAGAGAGAACAAGATCCTCGAGTTTGCAACGTTACAGTTTGCAACTTTACAGTTTGTAACTTTACAAATACGGCGAGAACGCGTCCAACTTGCGCGCCAAAAGATACAGGAAGTCACAAGCACATTATTGGGCATGAAAGCGGAGCAATTGGACGTTCAGTATCTTTCCAAGTCCCATCTAATCTTTTTTTTTTTTTTTTTTTTTTTTTGGCGCATATCGTTGTACTTTCTCCATATTTCATCGGTTCTAGCTTGGCCGACTTGCTCAGGTCTGTAGCGGCGGAGGAGGTGATTGAGTTCCGGTGGCGGTGCATTACCTGCTCCGACCAACGAGTTCAAAGCGACCTCAGACATGCCAAGAATCGTCGAAGGGTTTCGGTCCGACATCTCCGGATAGTGTTGCATACCCGAAACCTGAGTCGCGAGTTCCTTCCGCTGTTGGCCGCCTTGTGGAGTGCGGGGAAAGCCCGTGGGGTACAGAGGAACGTGCGGGGATTAAAGGAAAACCTAAACCGTTCCTGAATGTCAGCACGATTTAGAATTAAGAGTTGTATTTCTGCCTTCCCCGCCAGTCATTCTCACTCCTCACTCGCAAATCATCTCTGAAGGGAGTACCAGATATTCGTTGATATGACGATGATGAGCACCATCTCCCGTCTCTGCTATGGCGACAGCCCAGTCCTTAGTATGATTATTGGCGGTATTGTCTCGGTACGGTGATAACATAAGTCGACACTGCTACAATCATTCTGACAGAGATAGATATTTGTATACTTCCTCTCGGTATGGGTCTATCGGCTCTATTTTCACCCGCTTGCAAAATTTCCCGGACCCAAGCTCAATGCAATTTCAGAGGTGTGTTCTACCGCATGGCATTTGCTTTCTTATGAGGGCTCTACTGACGGATTCAGCTTCCAATTAGCATCGGCGTGTTGAGAGGTCGACACGTGTACAATGTGAAGCGATGGCACGATGCACACGGTGAGAGCTTTTTCATTGCCTTTCATATATACTACTAGCTTCTGAGACGTCTCTAATATGTTTATAGGGCCAATCGTGCGCATCGCGCCAAATGAGCTGTCATTTACAGACCCGGCCGCTTGGAAAGACATATACTCTAGCCATCCAGGACAGCCAAATTTCCCGAGGGACCCCATCGACAGCCGATTCGACCCAGTCAAGGATACAGGCGTTCTCTCGACCGACATGCTCGTGGCAGATGAACGAAATCATGCAAGGCAAAGACGCACCTTATCTCACGCGTTCTCCATGGCAGCCATAAAGGAGCAGGAGAAGCTGATCACTGATTTCGTGGACCTTTTCATTGTAAAAGTCAGAGAGATAGCCGATGACGGTAGGATTGTGGACATCAATCAATGGTATAACTACCTCACCTTCGACGTCATCGGTGAAATGGCATTTGGGGAATCATTTGGATGCATGGCCACCGGTACGTTATCATCAATATCCATCGCGTTCATAGAGTGTGCTAATCTGTAGTGAAGGCGCATACAATTATTGGGTAGCCAATATGGGCGATCATATGGTCGCCGCTGCGGTGGAGCAATGCACACGCCGACTCGCTGGTGCTAACTCTGCACTACAAAAGTTACTGAAGAGGTACATTGTGCCCTCAGGGATGAAGAACCATCTACAACTCAGCACTGAAAAGGTCACGAAGTAAGTTTAACCCCACCTTGGCCGGGTCGCGCGACGCCCTCTCCCTCCAATTTCAGGCTGACTGGATCGCTCCTAGACGCCTTGACATTCTCGATTCCGATAAGAAGGACTTCTTCTGGTTCATTATACGGGAGAAGGAAGTTGGAAATATGAGTCGGGCGGAACTAATCGCGAACGCGGCCTTGTTTATGTCAGTACATGCCCTACAGTATGTGTCAAGTTTATGCAACTGACTTTGAGCAGTTCAGCTGGCAGTGAAACAACCGCAAGTCTTCTCGCTGGCTTGACTCACTGGCTTCTGAAGACACCCCGTGTCTTTGATAAACTCAAGAAGGAAATTCGGACCATTGAAAAAGCCGACGACCTAACGCATGAACGTCTTGCAAAACTTCCTTATCTGAATGCTTGTATCGAGGAAGGTCTGAGGATCTTCCCTCCTGTGCCTGGCGGAAACCTGCGATCTGTTCCAAAGGGAGGGGCCAGTGTTTGTGGTCATCAACTTCCTGAAGGAGTAAGCTGCCATGTTTCGATGCGTTCTGCATTAGAGTTTATGGTCACTTCTGACAATTCTCTCTAGGTAACCGTCTCGGTACAATCGTGGAGCGTGACCCATGATGAGTCAAATTTCCCTGATCCAAATAGCTTGATTCCCGAGAGATGGCTTGGAGAGGACAAAGGAGCCATCTCTAAACTTCAAGCAAGCCAGCCTTTTTCGCTTGGACCCAGGGGGTGTCTTGGAAAGAAGTGAGCACCAGCTTCCGATTCACACGCTATTTTTCAGTCGTTGGTTTTAGTGCTGACTAAATTCAACAGCCTCGCTTACCTAGAAATGCGACTCGTCCTCGGCAAGCTTTTCTGGAATTTTGACGTGCAATATGATACGGCCAAGCCGGAGTGGGTTCCGATGCAAGACTCCAAGACCTTGCCCGCATGGATCGTTTGGCATAAACCGGGGCTCTATGTTAAGCTTACGCCTGTCGCTAGATGAGGTATTGATGAGGCACAGGGCATAGTTGGGCACGTGATTGTTGTGTGATACGAACTCATCAGGATCGTTTGGTATAAACCGGGGCTCTATGTTAAACCTACGCCTGTCGCTAGGTGAGCTATTGGTGAGGCGCAGGGAATAGTTGGGTACGTGATTACTGTGTCATATGAACTCATCACCAGATCAAATACAAATTCAAGAATGTGGGGTTGCAAGCCAATGCTTTCCATGCCATGGGTGAGTGTCACATGTATCTAATTATATGTAACGGAGCTCTCATTGTGCGAGAACATTAAATGCTGTCCGAGACATTGTGAGGACAAAGAGCGCCAAAAGGGCCATTTTGGACTGTTATGGCACATTTTGGCAATGGCGGTTCCTGTTGGAAGTCTTAATGTACCACCCATTTAGCCTTAGGATAGGGCATGACGAAGTCTGAGGGATAAGAATCACAGATAAAGGACTTGTATGCAGAGGGAGAAAGGAGTGATTCGTGCTGTACTCTGCCGACGTCCATTGTATCTTGATCTAAGTAATCAGGCTGCCTCGCACAGGCGCGCAGTTCTACTAAACGACTCCTCACAGATGTGACTAAGATCAATTGGCCATCGGCGCATATCCTAGCGACATATTATTTACCAACAGGGTCGAATACCACCGCCATTCTCTTCGTTACTTTTCCAGCCCTCATGTTGTCAATCATGACATTAATATCCTCTAAGTCGTAAAAATCAACCCTGGGTTTGATGTTATGATTTGCCGTGAATGCAATTGCTTTGGGGAGTTTGAATGGTGGTCCTGTCGTCTCGGCTTTAATCCGATATCTGCCCAGCATAAGATGATGCGTATTGACCAGTATCGGTTTCGAGGGTAATCCAATAATCATCATCAACCCATTAACGCGCAAAATCTGCGGCGTGCCTTCGTACGCCGCAGACGCGGCACTGAACACCACAGCCGCATGGCAACCGCCTTTCGTCGCAGCTATCAACTCCTCGACGTAGTTTTTATCCGTCAAAGAGTTGAAAACCAGATCCGCGCCTAATTCGTTGGCTACGCTGAGGACAGCGTCATTGACGTCGATGCCAATAACTTTCAAGCCCATGGCTTTAGCATATTGGATGCCCAATTGGCCTAGGCCGCCGCAGCCAATGATCGCCATCCAGTCTCCCGGCTTGCAGTCGCAGGAGTTCACGCCATTGAATGCAGTAACACCCGCGCAGAAGATTGATGAGGATGTTTTCAAGTCCATGGATTCGGGAAGGACGATGCAGTTGCGGTAGTCGATCGCTGCATACTCTGCAAAGAAGCCATTCGTGGCGAAGCCGTGCAATTTCGCATTGCCATATACACAACTTACGTTGTGGACTTGACATCCTTCACACTCAACTAGCGATCGTGATATGAGATTCTGAATCTGTACGATGCATTGGCTGCCAGAGATCACTCACAGCAACAGTCCTTAGTAGGCAGAAAGCCGATGCGGTCGCCTTCGTGAAATCCCTTCACATCCGCTCCCACTTTTACGATGGTACCCACACCCTCATGACCCAATATGACAGGCTCTGAAGACCCTGGGAAGTGGCCATCAATCATCATCAATTCCGAGTGGCATAGCGATGCCGACCCTATTCGAACAAGCACCTCATTCGGAACGATATCTGGTACTGGAACCTGCTCTACTCGAATCTCCTTTGTGTCCTATTGCGCACGACAGATTAGCCCGAGGTTCAATGCTCCTACCACAAAGACCAAGCTATTGGTGGTCCTCTTACCGAATAGAATACTGCTGCTTTCATTAATTTGGCAGTCATCTTTGTATCAAAAATTGCCCAAGACCTTTGCTTTCCGACCTCCTGAATAAGTTGGCGCAAAGAGTGTGTGGTGATAGATCCTGTACATACTTGTAAGCTCTGATTGATTGTTGCCAATGGCTTCAAGTGTTTTCAAACGCTGTGACCATCCAATAGGAATAAGCCAGCCTGGGAATATTAGCCGTTTGGCGGAACAGTAGCTGCACGTGCACGGCGGCGTTATGTAGCAGATGATGAACCTGCTCGGAGATGCGGCCCGATATGCATGCAGATGCCAAGGCCACGAAGCCGCATAATCCCTGCGTATGGATTGAGAGGTCTATTTTCACGCCTCTACGCAGCATAGGGGAAGTAGCTAGGCTAGCCCAGCTAAGCTAGACAGTGCACTTATGTTTAAACTGATTGATTTGCGGCACGGAAGCCTCCGTAGGCAGTGCCAAGCCCGTGAGCGTAGCAACAGCCCCGGCGTCGCATCCAATGACGCTGTACAGGCTGCCCAGATTGCTGCAATCTGGGCCGGTTGTAGAGTCGTCAATAGAGCCGCTCGGGGCCCGTAGCCTAGCTCACGTGCTATTCACGTGCCAGAGGAAGCCTCCTAACGCTCTCTAATGAGGCAGCTACATACGGGGACGGAGGGTGGGTAGAACAAAGCTCTACTGCGTAGGACTGCGTGATATTGAGATAGATAAGGCTCAAGGCTCTACAACGAGGGCTGGTGCAGAGTTGAAGTCTTAAGAGTATGAGGAGTTTTCATCTATCGCGGGCCACGTGTCCGCATAAAATAGACCCTAGTCATCTACTACCGGCGAAGCCACGTGTGATATGCCTTAACAAAGGGATGTAATATTCGTGAATTGGAGCTAACCCCTGAGCTAATTGGAGAACTGCAACTCCGTAAGTTGATCATTACTCAACTTCACACAGACTTCGATTATCGCCGCCACAAAGACTCTCACAGCTCGTTTCTACCCTTCCACCCTCCCTTCACATAGTTGCCTCCTTAATGAATGCGTTAGGGGGGTCTCCTCCGGCCCGTGCATGCGGACGGCCGAGCCGCTGAGCGGCTCTATGAGAAACTGATAGCCTAGCTGGAATAGTTAGGAGAGGCAGGCTGAGCCACCTCGTGCGAGAGAGCCAGCAAATAGACAATACAGAAAACACCTTACCGCGTAAAAGAATTGGTCCCTCTGGTTTCGAATTTTCTGTTAGCAAAGACTACGGAGCAGCAAACTTCATAGCGAAAAATCCTTTCGCGTACAGAGTCAATTCCAGATGAACTACATTTATGTTGCGCAAACTTCCTGTCATTCCATTAGTAATTTTGATGCTCTTCCAGTATCCGCTTCTTCTGAGATACGCGGCCTTGAGAACTGTAGCTCAAATATCAGATGGGTGGCAAGAATAAGTCAGATTGTGCCTAGGTTGGCGGAAGTAAATGTTTAACGATGTAGAAAGGACTATAACATGTGCAGGCACAGGACCTAACCTAACCACTTCTCATTCTCAGCACCTCACCATACCTCCACTACGTCCAGTTGACTCACTGATCAGTTCAGTACAAACCCCTCATAACCGTTATCGGAACAGTCGTATATAGCTTTCGTATATGCTGGAAGGCCTCCGATATAATTCGTCGCCTCCCTCACTTTCCCAGGAACGTTGGCGCCGATGTACCACGAACTCGACGTGGGAATAAGTGTCATATTCATCAAATCATTCGTCAACTTCGCCCAACGTTCTTCCGCCACCGTCAGAGCCTCAATTCGGGTCTTGCCAAGTTTCTTCAAGTCCTCCAAACACGAGATGATCCAATCGCCCTGTATTTCTGCGCTGGCAGGGCCGATCGCAAAGGCACCAGGGCTTTGCGGACCATAGAGGAATAAAAGGTTTGGGAAGCCGGCTGTTGCTATACCGAGATGTGTTCGCGTGCCTTTGGTCCATTTTTCTTTCAGGCTTTGACCTGTGGTACCGTGGATGTCGATTTTAGTCAGGCTTCCTGAACCAGCGTCGAATCCCGTGGCGAGAACTATGATGTCGAGAGAACATTCTTTGGTAGCATTGTTACCCTCTGCTATTACGATTCCGGTTGGTGTGACTTCTAAGATGGGTCGTTTATTGAGATTCACCAACTCGACGTTCGGCTGCTGGATAACCTCGTAGAACCTTTGCTCAAGCGACGGTCGTTTGGTCCCAAATGGCGATCCGCTAGGCGCAGTATCCGGGCAAAGGTCATCGATCAGTTCTGGCCTGGTGATTCTCTGTCTGACTTTATCGCGCCAGAAGGCGTACATAAGATCACTGGCCTCTCGATTCGACATGAGGTCGCTGAAATTCCCGAGCCAAGGGTTGAAACCCCCCTTCTCCCAAAGCTCCTCCCAAAGAGCATTGCGCTCCTCGGGAGTTACTTCAAAGGTTTTCTTGGGGTTGTAGCTGTAGTCCCATCCTGCCGTTGTTCGTTTTCGAAGCTCAAAAAGATATTTATAGTCTCGTTTGCCCCTGGCTTGCTCGCCTTCTTCATTCAGCTTTCTTTGTCGCATCGGCAGCGCCAAGTTGGGTGTCCGTTGGAAAACTGTCAATTGCTGTACAATCGGGCCAAGTTCTTGAATAACCTGTACTCCACTCGCTCCCGTTCCGATGACAGCGACCCGTCGTCCTTGGAAATCAATTGCACCTTTGCCTTTCGGCATCTTTGCTGTGTGAAAGGCCGGACCCTTGAAAGTTTCAAGTCCTTTGATGTCAGGTATTACTTCCTTGGCGGCGAATCCAGTTGCCAGAACCAAATAGCGACATTTGAAGGTGGTGCCCACATCAGTCTGAACAGTCCACTTGTTCTGCTCCTGATCAAAACGGGCACCGGTAACAGTTGTGTTGTATTGAACGTCCTTGCTGAGGTTCCATACTTTGTCGACATGTTGAAAGTACTGCTGAAGTTCTTCTTGGGCGGGGAAACGTTCTTTCCAGGTCCAGTCTTTCCAGAGAGCCTCATCCGAGAGCTCGTAGAAGGGCAAAGACGTGTCGACACGAGCTCCAGGATATGAGTTCCACCACCAAATACCTCCAAGCCCACCCCCAGCTTCCACGGCTCTGACTTTGTAACCCTTTTTGCGCAAATTGTAGAGAAGGTAAATGCCACCGAATCCCATACCGACAACTAGGACTTCGAGATCTTCTATTTCGCCATTCTCATGGTGGACACCGTTCGTTGCTGCGGGCGACATTCTGGAATTTGAATCAGGTATATCAAAGTTTGTACGCTTTCCAAAAAGAATTTAGAATGCTGTAGTTCGATAGAGAGATTCACGAATTAGCGTACTCTGAGACTTATTTACAAAAACTTTTTATGACGTTAAAGTATCCCTTAGCACGTCTTTGAAATTACTGTGCCATGTTGCGGAGGAGCAAACTACTTGCCGACTCGGGGGTCTGTCTCCGGGATCCCTCCCCATCATGTGACGTTATTCTGCGGTTTACCCGAGTGTCTCCATCCCCATCTCCGTCTTCGTCTGTAACTCCATTTCCTTTGCCATTTCCGCCTTTCTACGTCGTTTGTTCGGAACCCGCGTGTACCAAGCCCGATTACACCCATAGACTTCTACATTCACCAAAACGAATTCACATGATGGGAAGTGCATTTCCCATGCATCAAGACCCAGCAATTCGAAACTTTTATTTTACCTTGTCTCCTGATATCCTTATCTCTATCTCTCCTCTTGAGCGTGCAATCAAAATAGGAGCTATTTATTGGATACCCCTTGCTTCTTGATAACGTATCAATATCAGTCATGGCGGACTATTCCAATCTTCCCGATTTCGACTCTTTGCCGCCAGTTAAGGGTATGCCACAAGGATGTGCATGGGGCATCTTCGATCAGGATGGCAAGAAGGACCACTTGGGCTGCCTCAATCTGCTAACCCCTAAGGTCGTGCAGGAAGCATACAAGGAAGCCCGCAGTGGTGTGAGCATATCTCTCAACTGGCCTATTGGGGCGCTTAAGAACCCATTCTTCGCACGGAAAGGGTTACATCATAACGTAATATCATATCATAGTGGGTCGAAAGGTGCGGGCGTGCACGCATTCGACGACGAAGTTGAATTCAATACCCAGTGCTCCTCGCAGTGGGACTCGTTGGTCCATTTCGCTCATCAAGGCACCGGACTTCACTATAACGGGGTATCTATCAACGCGGAAGACCTTATCCAACCATTCGGGTCACTTGATATCGGAAAAGCTATACCTACATTGAACCACTGGCACGATCGCGGCGGGTTGGTCGGCCGTGGAGTTTTACTCGATTACCGCGCGTATGCCCAAGCAAAAAACATCAAGTACGACTGCTTCGATTCGCACGCTATCAGAATTCAGGATCTCGAGGCCATTGTGAAACACCAGGGCACTACGTTGAAGCATGGAGACATCTTGATCGTCCGATCCGGCTACACCGAAGACCTGAGTGCCGCAAGCGGTGAGGAGCAGGATATATTACTCGGGACCGGCAAGGCAATCGGTGTTGAGGGGAGCGTTGAGACGGCTAAATGGTTCTGGAACCACCATTTCGCCGCTGTGGCAGGAGACGCCATAATTTTTGAATCCATGCCACCGAAGCTCGACGATGGGAATTATGGTACAAACGCCGACCTCGGTATGTGTCTCCTCACCCAGAGACGGCCCCGAACTTAACCTGACTGTCTTTTACGCATAGTTCTGCATCAGTACTTCCTCTCTTTATTCGGCCTCAATATCGGCGAGCTCTGGGACCTGAAAGCCCTGGGCGAGCACTGCAAGGCTACCGGTCGCTACGAATTTTTATTCACCAGCGTTCCACTCAACGTTCCTGGACTCGTCGGGAGCCCGCCAAACGCATTGGCACTGTTTTAACGTTTTGTAGAAGAGTGGGGCGGATGTTATTCCGCGGAGGTGATTGGAGTCAGTGATCTTTTTGGACTTGACTGGACTGGACTGGATTTGAGGATCGATCCAGTCCAGTCCTATGGAAACTAGATTTAGATCCAGGAGCTCCATGGAGCTCCAGTCTACCCACTCAACCCAATATCGTAAGCCTTGGTAATATCATGGTATTGAGAATTAAAAGTAGAGATAGCGAGCTTTATTAAATTATATATATAATCGTCTATATTACACCTTAATTAATATTAGGAAGCTCCTTCTCGACCTCGCTGCCCTCCCCTTTACTCGTCGTCCACCTCAACGTCGTGACTAACCTTCTCCCCCTCCCGAGCAGCAGCCTCCGCAGCAGCAGCAGCCGCAAGGCGAGCCTTGGCTTGCTCCTTTGGTAAGAGTCCTGCCTCCTGCACATCCTACTACTCGCCTTCCGCTTTGCCAATGTCCTTATTATCAAATGCACCCTTTGGTAGCGGCCCATATCCATGCCGAAGACGCTCGTTCGCCTTAATAATATCCATCTTTAAGCAGGATCGTCGGCCTTTGAGGAGGATCTTATAGCGACAAAACAGCCGTTGCATTCATTGCGTGTAGCAGGTACTACAAGCGTGTCGAGGCCGAATCGAGCAAGATTAGGGTCTTTGTTATGGCCTTGCACGGAATATACTCTTTGCCGTAGAGCTTGAATTCTTCCACCACCACCTTCTTACCGCAATTAGGGTTAATAGTCTTTAGGGCGAGAATAACGTCGTCGGATGCAGGAGGTGGGCGAATAGCTAGGCAGTGGGTAATATTGGCAGTCGTGGTGGTGAGGAAGGGACACACCAAAGCAGTGAGTGTAGATACAGGATTAGTAGTAGGAGCAGCAGCAGAGTATGATTGGTTTCCCTTGAATCTATACTAAAACACCGTGTTTTAAGACAGGATCTTGCCGCCAGTAAAACTGATTGGTGCTGTTCAGCCTTAACACCAAGCACTGACTCCTCAGCGGCCTATACTCCAATGCATCCCTGCATTATTAGGTTAGTAAACTCGAGCTCTAGGAGCCAGACCGAGTCAGATCCACTCCAATCCAGCCTCAAAATCAATAGCTCCAAATCCAATGCAGAAAGGATCTAATCTGGGGCTCCGGATTGGCTCCAGTCCAAAAAGATCACTGGTTAGAGTAGCCTGGTTGAGCATGTTCCCTTCAATTGCTGGGGACTGCGTAAGACAGAGCATGCGGCTGTCTGGTTGAAAAAGGTTCTCTGAAGCAATGTGTCAGAGAGATGGCTTCATTGACTGGGCTGGTTATTATTGTATGGCCAAGCACTCCAGTCAACACAGCACTTGGCATCCTACGCTGCTATGTATACTACATAGCCCCTCATTCCCCCAACCCACACGGGGTCACACATAAAACACACAATATGTCACTTCACACCCGTATCTTGTGCCCACCTGAACTTACAATTATTTAAGGGATAAGTACTTGGTGCTTATTGAAACCTGGGCGGCCATGCTCTGGCTCTGGGTGCCAAATTTCAAGCAGAGGAAAACGGGAGCACCATTTCCATGTTCCTATGAAGTTAGAATATCCATGCAAGGCTCAAAATACACAAAACCTCACTTAGAACCTATCGAGGTTCAGCTCCACAATTATAGGTGGTCCAGTTCAAGTTCAACAGCGAAATTCTAAGCGCATACTATCATGGAATGCTGTCTATTCCGCAGTCAGGTCTTAATGTGAGAGGAACGAGGTCCATACAATCCAAGTTCAATGTTATAGAGAGAACTAAAATGAGACCAATCGCCCCCAAATTCATAGAAAGAGCCACGGCATACACTGAATTCCTAGCATCAAGCTCCTCTACTATCATCAGCTTCCATGATGGGTTCCAGACGCAAATACGCATATGGTGATCCTCAGTCCACAACTGCAAACAGGCATAATTCATATGCGCTGCATAAGATGTTGCTGGTCATTTCTTAGATTTCTCCGGTCCTCAATGCCCGCGTGCATGAGTTGTTTCTGCCTCGCGATACTCATCAGCAGCTACGACGATGTGCTAGAGTTTGAAGAGGCTCACACATCATTCAACCGGAATTTCGACCCATCATTTCACTACATTGCTCGCCGACGGCTAATCGAACCGGCGCCTACGCCGTTCTCGGGCTCTTCCCGATACAACATAAATTTCCTCTACTATATTTTCAAAGGGATCGGTACTAACTCTGGTAGCTTCAGCTGAGCGCTCACTGGTCACAGTAACGAGATGCTGCCTGCTCTACGTAGGGCCAGCCCGAGCAACAACAACAATAGTGCTGTGGCTTCTTTTAACTCGGTTACAGACGATAAAGACGATAAATTTCTGCAGTTCTCACGCTGAGATGGCGATGTGGAGATCGAAAATGAGGTGGGGAATGAACGATTGTCGTATCCTTGATCTTGTTCGAGGCGGAAGTGATGGATGTGATGGCTTCCGAACTAGGCCAGCCAGAAGCTGGGGTAGGACATGACTGATGCCATCTTCTCAAGAGGATTGGTTGCCGCTTGGTATTTGAAATCCAAGCCCCATCGCCGGTCCCTTCATTAATGTGTCGAACTGTGCATCTTGAATGCAGAATTGCCCAAGGTCATACGAATTACCTGGTTCATGGTTAGCACCGACAACACGGATAGTTTACAAGCTAAGTGGCGTACAACATACGGGTGATCGCCTCGAATGCTTCAGTCTGCTGCGATGGTGGCGTTGAGAGACCATCCAACGCTGAACCCAGAGCTCCCCGGGAGCTGAAGTCATAGTTTCCTTCCCCAAATCTTGATAGCATCTCCAGAGCGTCGTCGCGGTCGAAAGTAAAACTAGACTCATGGTTGACATTACGCAGCGAGGGATCAATTTCAGTACTCTCATTTGCGACCATGGAGTTCTTAAAGAGATCGTCTCTCGGAGTTGGCATGTTGTTCGCAATATCTTTCATGACCTCATCTCCCTCCGTGCTTGCAACCTGCTTATAATCCCACCCCGGTTCTTTGAGCAGATTGTCAAGAACGTTTGATATCAGTTCCGCGGGGATGTATGTTGGTGATATTGCTCGTGCAAGCTCCGCTAATGTATGTAGAGACTTGAGCAGTCTCGCTCGCTCATTGGGGTCTCTGCTGACAGCAGCAGCCGAAATCAATGCGGCAACCGCTGTTCCAATGTGCTGAAGTTGAGCTTGGGGAAATCGAATGGGTTCAAATCGTTGGAATTGAACACTTAGGACCTGGACTGTTTTCAAGGTATGTTCGATACAGACAGCCCTAGAAACAGTAGAAAGGCTGTTCATGAACATGTCGCTGTTGCCTGTTTCTGATTTCGACTGTTCATACAATGCGAAAGGGCGGTGAAGAAGGACCGAAGATGCATGATATTGCGAACTGGGTAATAGTTAGCCAGCCGCTCCGACATGTCGTTTTGTGCGGGATATAAAGGAACGCCGTTTGTTTTTGCAAGTCCTCGGCGCTGAGAGGGGATGACGATGGGTTAATAATGCATAAATGAAGGGCACCTACTGCAGATGGAAATAGGGAAGCGGAGCCGTTTCAGCATTCTTTTCTGTCCAGGCTAGCGACTCTGGTAACTGACTGTACCATGTCTTCAGACCGGCATCCAATCCAGCTAGTACAAAAAGATGTTCGCTATGTTGGAGGGGGCTTGGCTTGGAATAGAGGAGCTCGACGATGTTGGCTGAGAGTTCCAGTAGGTCAAGCAGAGCATCGAAGCATTCTGTCTCAACGCTTTTCTCCGAGTTGATGGTTGCTTGAGAGTAATCCACCTGGAATTGTTGAGACCGATCTGGATACACTTGGCGACTTAGGTCAGAATTCTTCAAGCACGTCGAGCGTCCGAGATATATAGCCCAAAGCCTAGTCCATCGATGTTAATGTTGTGAACAATGATCTCTAACAGTTTTCGTACTCACCTGTCAAACGCGGTGCAAGCTCTCAGCACGAAACTCCGAAATTCCCGTTCTCTTTTGGTGAATGTGCTGCAGTCGAGGTTAAGCCCAATGTCCAAGGCAAATCTGAACGCCAGCCCTATTGAATATTAGCTTGCTTTGTGTCTTACAGCCTTTCTCCTCGGCAAGCTAGGGCCATAGATGGGTCTGAAAGGTCGTACCGGCATACATCGAGCCCACTGCATCCCTGCCGGAACCACTTTCCAGCTGACCCAAGATCAAGAGCGCTTGCACGCTGGGGATACCACCAGGTTTTTCGAATTCGAATTCGACCAAATATTTCGCTTCCCTATGCAAGGTGCTCTCTTTGTTTGCCAAGGTGAGCTTTTGGATGTCGGGTCTCTTGACGT
The DNA here is from genome assembly GCA_001692735.1 of Lepidopterella palustris CBS 459.81. Classification (NCBI taxonomy): domain Eukaryota; kingdom Fungi; phylum Ascomycota; class Dothideomycetes; order Mytilinidiales; family Argynnaceae; genus Lepidopterella; species Lepidopterella palustris. The sequence continues at coordinate 21,362 of KV745128.1, read as the reverse complement.
CTGCGTATCTATACCCCATTGCTAGGATGCATATATGTAAGAATCCGCTATAAGTCAAAGCTCCACCCATTTTTCTGTCCTCCTCAAATATCTCTCTGTCAACCACTTGCATTACGGGATCGTAGTACGACCAGAAACATTCCATAAGATGGTCGTAAGTATCAACACTCAAATTTCGCAGTACTCTTTCAACTCTTCTGTCTTGTTCCCGGGAACCGGGAGTAGCGTTACCTGCATTCATCCCTGAGAACTGGTGGAATCCGATGATTGGACAAGAGTGACGCAGTCTCCCACTGGACGGATCATAGACAACAGAGTGGTTGGACGAGATAAGACGGTCAATTAGGACTTTGCTAGGCCCTTCAGACATGATATCTGCTAGGGGCGATTCTGAAGAACTGCCGCTAGAGCTTTCATGCCGATCTGGGCTGAAAGTCATGTGTGTTCGGGAGTTTGAATATTGGTTTGGCTGAGCTGCTTGGCCAGGATTTACGTAGTCGTTATGATTCGAAGTCGACTGTTTCCCGATTGACTCTGCGGGATTGAGCAAGCTTGCCTCGCGTAGGGCACCAGGGGACCATTCGGTTGAGGGTCCTGTCCCAGGCTGATCGCTTTGGGCACGTGGTGACATTGAAGTTGAAGGTGCTGTCCCAGACTGGCTGCGAAGCATCGATTCCAAAGATTGGAGGCGTGATCTTAGAGAATCAACTTCTACTCTTGAAATCGGCCTGCGTGAAGTTAGGAGCAGTAGGTCAGATAGTCTATGCAAAGGTAACAGGAGCTGACTTGCCTTCGTCGCCCGTCCGGTCGAATCACACAATCCAGATTGCTACGTTGGCATTGCTCGCATTGACGCTCCCCGGGTTTCTTCATACACTTAGATGATAAATGAGCGTTACAACGTGTTGCGTTGAGTGTGAATAGGAATACCGACCTTGACGCGACGACTCTGGCATGTAGTGCAGGCGGACAAGGTTCTATTACGAGACATTGTCCGCTTTGGTGACATTGTTCTACAAACCTTTCAGGATCTAAAGATGTAACGAGAGTGTCTCCAGTGTTTTTTTGGAGAGAAAAGAGAGTCAAGGGGCGTATCCGGCACATGGACTGGGGGAGATGCGGGGAAGCGTAACACTAACCTTTCCGGGCGCATGCACGATCCCCGCAAGTCAGCATTACCCCGTAGCGTTGCTCCGGGGTAAAGCTAGCGGTTAGGTCGCTGATTAATAATATTACCTCGTTAAGAATACCCTGTTCCCCGGTCTAGCTGCTCGCCGTGCCGGTGTCTGGCTGGGTGCTCTATCCGATGTACCTGCTATGATCCTGTGCGCACGCTGAATATTGTGTTGTTAATGGATAGTAGAAAAGGGCGGAGCGAACATAATCTCAGGCGTGCACCAACTAGACCCAGGCCAAGAAGACTTCCCATATCATTCCGATAGGAAGTTCAATGAGCAAAAGTTCTATTCATTCTTCAAGATGATACAAAAGGCTTATACCCAGGGTAACCCTCATCCATCACCCTTCGTAACTCCGCCCTGAACTTCTTAAGACCGCCGAAATAGAATCTCAAAGCATAAGGCTTCCCTGGGACATTGCTACCAAAAATCCATGATGCTGTCTCCTTGAAAAGACTTCCTTCAACCGCCTTCTCGCAGAGGCTGTTCCATTCGAGCTCAGCCTTCTCAGTCGGCTCGACAATGGCGGGGTTTGCCTTGGTCGATAACTTCTCGGCTTTCTTGATCGTCTCGGTTATGAACTCAACATGAGCTTCGATGGCGGCTGGAATGTTGCAAAACGGGCCCTGAGGGCCCGTGATCATGAACAGATTGGGGAAATATGCAACGTTTGTGCCCAAGAAGCTAGTCGGACCTCCTTTCCAGTGATCTTTCAGGGTCTTGCCGTCCTTTCCACGGATATGGACTCTAGTGTAGTTCCCATCGATGGCATCGAACCCGGTTGCGAATATCATAACATCGAGCTGGTGTTCCAGCCCATCACTTGTCTTGATCCCATTCGCAGTAATACACGTTATAGGAGTTTCCTTCAGATCCACAATGGAAACATTTTCCCTGTTGAATTGCTCATAGTAGCCTCCGTCACAGAGAGGTCGACGAGCGTAGTAATCGTGCGGCTGAAGTTTTCGTGCCTTTTCTGGATCTTTGACAATCTGGCCAATCTTTTTTCTAATGAACTCGCAAGCTGTCTCGTTGGCCGCTTTGTTGGTCGCCACCTGCGCGGATTCGTGGTCAGTATGGATTTTTACTGGCTATGGCGCCGCGATGGGTTGAGGTGTCATGAAGCTAGCTGGTACGGAATACATCAGAAGTGATGGAGAGGGCACTTACGTCGCAGAACCCGCCAGATAAAAATCTAAATCCATTGCCTTGCTTCCACAGAGTCTCGAAAATTTCCTCCCTTTCTTTCGGGGTGAATGAGTCGAAGCTTCGTTCTGACTCCTTGAAGCCAAACCCATACGCCGACTCCTTCACCTGCCTCACAATCTCATCATAGTGGGCATTGACCTTCCGACGATATTCAGGTGAGACAGGGCCATCGCCGCTGGGTACACTGTATTGTGGATGTCTTTGAAAGCACACAAGGTGTTGTACCGTCTTTGCGATCTCAGTAATGACCTGAACGCCAGTCGAACCACAGCCAATGACGCCAACTCGCTTATCTTTCAGCTCGATGCTACTATCCCAAGCTGCCGTGTGGCATTTGACGCCTTTAAACGACTCCATACCGGGAATATCGGGGTAGTTCTGGCGGGACAGTAGACCGAGCGCCGTGACAAGATATCTCGCTTTGTACCTCGTCCCTGTACTGACATCAATGTTCCATACCTTCTCTTTCTCACTCCACTCCGCGGATAAAAGCTCGGTATTAAATTCCATATGCTTTCGTAGATTGTGACGTTCAACCACATGCTCTAGATATGCAAGGACATCTGGCTGCCTCATGTAGTGATGTGACCATGGGGATGTCTGCAGGTCCTCTTTATCCCATGTGAATCGATAAACATAGCTTTCGGTATCACTCATCGCCCCTATACTTGAGTTAGAAAAGCCTGAGGTGAACCAGGTGTTACATAATGACCTGGGTATCGATTCCAGTACCACGTTCCGCCCACATCTGAGGCAAAATCGATGGCCTTGACTGAGAGTCCCAGCTGAAGCAGAGAGTAGACCTGGTATATGCCGCCAAATCCAGCGCCCACGACCAGCGCATCAATATCCTCTTCGTGCCTTGTGGTTCCCGTCATCTTTGGGTGTGATAGCAAGGTTCCTCCGCAATTCGCAGAGAGTCAGTCTTTCCTTGAATATGTGGTGATTTAACGCGTAAGGAAGCGGTAGTTGATTGAACTCTGCATAAATCTCATTGCAACGTTTTACAATTAATGCCTCCACCTGTAATAACTCTCTAGAAATTAACCTCTTGCAGAATACGGTCATATCCGGCAGTGACCTGATTTGAGTGAACCGAATCAGCCTATGACGCTCAGAGGCAGGACTTCCTCGGAGACGGCTGATCCAGCCGGGAAGCTCTGATCGTCTGTTGGTGCGGTGCGGACGCGGCGTTAGAACAGCCCTCACGAGCGGAACTAACATGCAGACTCAAGGGTCATTCACGGAGATAGATCTCCGCAACCACGTGATCTGTATTTCTACCATTACCAAAACGCTTGTAAACTCCGATGAATAGCCGTGGCCAATCAGAAGTTAGATCGTCATACCTCCAATCCCAAAAAAGCAATTTTAAAGAGTTTTCGTCTGCTGAGGAGCTTAGCAGATAGCGAACCACATTCACATATCGGGCCAGGTCTCCTTTAGTCAATGTTTATAAGTTTGAGCTAGATTTTCACAATATGCAAGGGCCCGAAGTGAACGAACTCTTGTTTCGAAATAATCGATGATCCATTGTGTAAATTTTCAAATTCAAGAGGATTGTGTCCACTACCACAGAAAACGCTGCAACAAATATGGGGCGCAGTTGCAATACCAATGTTCGCGATGTCGTCGAGAATGGAGACGCAAACACATCAAGCTACAAATATCCACAGCGATATCTGGGTCAAGCACGATCGATTCGTATCGTCATGGTTGGAGCGGGAGTTACTGGCATTGCTGCAGTAAAGCTATACAAGGACACATTTCCGGACAGAGAAGTGGAATTTTTGATCTATGAGAAGAACCATGATATCACCGGCACTTGGCTCGAGAATAGATATCCGGGGTAAGTGAGCACCGCTGTGAAAACAGCATGTCTTGTCGTCTCGTAACTACATTGCTATTTGGATTTTAACGTAACTATCTAGATGTGCATGTGATGTGCCAGCCCATGCCTACAGCTACTCCTGGGAAGGCAACCCTCGGTGGAGTCGCGCCTATGTTGGAGCTACCGAGCTGTATGACTACTATAAACGCAGAGCGTCCCAATACGGGGTGGAGGAGTTTGTGCGACTGAATCATCGCATCACCGCCATAAACTGGGACGACAAATCGGGTAAATGGACCATAGACGTGACCGACTTGAAGACTGGCACAAGCATCAAAGATGAAGCTGAGATTTTCATCAATGGTGCTGGGTTTCTCAAGTAAGTATCAATGATTGTAAAAACAAACAGTCATTAATTATCCTGCATAGTAACTGGAGGTGGCCGGATATTGCTGGCCTTCATGATTTCAAGGGGAAGTTGCTTCATTCTGCCAACTGGGACGACTCATATGAGTTCCAGAACAAAACTGTGGCAATAATCGGATCAGGAAGCTCAGCCATACAGATTGTGCCTCAGCTGCAACCAGGTTAGTCCACCTGTATGCCTGCAGTGACGTTGGTATCACTTCAGAATCCCGCTAAGACGAAGTAGTGGTTAGCCACATGACCTCCATCAATCGCTCAAAAACCTGGATCACACCTGAATTTGCTGCCGAATTTGCCCCCGAAGGCCGAACTGCCTTCTTCTCAGAGATCCAAAAGGACAACTGGGAGAGAAACAAGGACGAGTACCTGCAATACCGCAAGCGAATCGAATCGTCAATGAACAATTTTTTCTCCATGCAGTTCAAAGACTCCGAATTGCAGAAGACAGTATTTGAGAATTTCTCAAAGACCATGAAAGAACGTCTTGGCCACAATGAAGATTTGATCAAGAAACTCGGTATGCACTAGCAGTCTCACACTGGCAACATCGCCAGAATTACTAACACAAGACCCGCCAGTCCCTGACTTCGAAGTCGGATGCCGACGCATAACTCCTGTGGGTGCCAACTTTGATCTGCTGAATACGCTGCGAATGCTAAATTAAAAATCTAGGGGCATGGGTACCTCGAAGCACTTGCATCGCATAATGTCACCGTCAGAACAGACCCAATCGCAGGAGTAACAGCTGAAGGTCTCAAGATGGCTGATGGCTCGGTCATCGCTGTGGATGCAATCATCTGTGCCACGGGTTTCGACACATCTTACCGACCGTCTTTTCCCGTGGTTGCTTTTGGGAAAGATCTTCGAGATCTTTGGCAGGACGAACCAAAATCTTATTTCTCAATCGCTGCGGCAGGACTGCCCAACTACTTCAGTCAGTATCCCTCCTTCCTTTCTATCCTGCTAGATTGTGTCTGGTGGCTGACGCGTGGCATGAACCTCAGTTATGAGCGGACCTAACTTTCCTCTGGCAAATGGCTGCCTGATTCCATGTCTTGAGAATAACATCAAATATGCCTACGCAACGGCCAAGAAGATCCAGTACGATGGCATTAAATGTCTGTGGCCAAAGCAAGAAGCTGTGGACGACTACCAGGAGTACAAGGACTCCTTGATGGACGATCTAGTGTGGACGGGCTCGTGTTCATCATGGTAAGGTTTCACTGCTTGATCTCCTACTACAGGCAGCATGCTTTTAACACACTGTGCGCAATAGGTATAAAAACGGAAAGCGTGACGGCAAAGTCTGGGGACCATGGTCTGGCTCTTCGTTGCATTATCTTGAAGTGATGTCCAAGCCACGATGGGAGGACTATGAGATTCGGTACCTAAGTCGGAACAGGTATGACTTTCTTGGGAACGGAAGAACGAGGCTGGAGATTGAGGGTGGCGACCTAGCCTACTATATTCGCGAGCCTGGGGCGACGCTTGTTTGATAGTTTCTATACCAGCTTGGAACTTCTCAATTACTAACAATTTAAAATTCCTCCTACGACCTGTCTCCGATGCCGTAGGGATACTCATGGTTCTCACTCAAATTATTACATACGGCCGTTCTCACTACGATAATGACTTTGTAGAGAAGGCAACTCTCCCTCTAATAACTCATCTTTGCCAGTGTGTGAATTATGCACCAGGACCTTTCCATCATCTAGCTCCTCTTAAAGGTAAGCCGTGTCCGGTTCAAAAATCGTACCTCAGGAACGCCATAGTCAGCGTGAGCGAACAACTCGCGAGCAAGCGAACCATACGTCATGGCGCGATAGCTTTGAGTCTTCAGGTAGTCGTGGTTTAGGCAAGGTCCCAACCTTGATAAATGCCAAATTTGTGAGCAAGGGCTACGTGAACCATGGGAGATTATCATACCCTTGCAGGCTAAGAGACTTGCCATGGTCCTTGAAAACCTGCTCAACGGAGGTATTTGTGTCATTGATTGCTGGATCGATGCGAGATGTAAGAGAATGAGCTTTCAATCCAGGGTCCTTGCAACGTAGGCAAGTTACCAAGCAGATGTGCGGCTCGGAGTTCTCTACCAGATCGAATGAGTTCCGAGATCAAGTAGCTAGCTTCGGAAATGATAGCCAGCGAGTGACGCATCGTGATACTACCCCTCGGGGAAACTACTCCAGACCAGACTATGCTTCTAGTGCATCGACAGCACTTCCCCACAAATACTCAGGATATCCGTATAATCAGTATATAAATCAGATCTTGCCGAAGAGCAATATTGTTACAACTTGCCTTGGGATTTCAAGAGAGCTTAAAACAGAATCCACCATCGATCGATCATGGATCCAGAATTGGAGAAGCACTTTGCAGCGCCATGGGTTCAAGTGAGACCAATCCAAGCATTCAAAATATGAGCTAATGTAGGTCTGGTAGTTCTGTAAAGAGTATGGCGGAATACCGGTTCTTTATGGTCCAGTCGACAATCTCTATGCAACACTCGCGAAGATGTTTGAAACAGTGGTTTCCAGATTCGAGATTCCTCCCACCGATACATCTGTCAAATCCGAGGATATACAGGTCAACGAAAATTACAAAGTTCGTGTCTATCATCCCCCTGGGGCTACCGGACATGATCCCCTCGGGATTTACATTCATGGTGGAGGTTGGGTTCTTTGTGACTTGGATAGCGAGGATGCCATATGCCGTCTGATCTCGAAGAACCTCAATATGGTTCTAATCTCAGTTGACTATCGACTGGCACCAAAGCATAAGTTTCCTGCTGCACTTGACGATTGCGTCGATGCTTTTCAGTGGGCTTTAGCCAATACTTCAAAGCTTGGTGTGCGTGATACCAAAGTCACGATAATGGGAGGTTCAGCTGGCGGTAACCTTGCGATTGGGTCTGTTTTGAAGTTGATTGATGAAGGTAAAAGCGCTCCTGTCAGCGGAGTGATTGCTCTTGTACCCGTCACCATTCATCCAGACGTTGTCCCTGCCGAATTGAAGAGTAAGCATACCGCCTACGAGGAAAACGCGAATTTGACCCTCAATACGAAAAGTGCAATGATGGAATTCTGGGGTAAGTGAGAACTGAGCGCGTTGATGCAGTAAGCAGCAAGGCTGATATGATGTAGATGCATATGATCCTCCTAAGGATGACATTTACACGTCATGCTTACTCCATCCTCGCCTGCAGAGTCTTCCAAAGACTTACATTGCAGAATGCGGAGTGGATACTTTGCGAGATGACGCAAGGTTGTTCAGAGATGCTCTCAAGGATGCAGGGTATGTTCTAAGAATGTACTTCATACGTCGTTGCTAACTATGAGATAGCGTCGATGTGAAGTATAGCGACTTTCCAGGATATTCACATTGGTCTTGGACTTTCCCTTCAAAGTCTCTATCTGGGCATTCTGCAGATTTTTTTGGCAAGCTTTTTGAAGCTATCAAGTGGACCATGCATTAAGAGATAGGAATGTACCATCGTTTAGCAAAGACCCGTCTTAAGGAGAGTCATGCATCTGAGGCCAGTCGAATTTGATTTCTGTAGACATAGATATGTACTATCACAGTCCATGTCCACTCCACTCCATAGAGAGTTCAGTCCACTACATATTAATCCAACTGAGCTTCAATACGTTCTATAAGCTAATATATACTATAAACAGCAAGTTTTAGCGAACGTTTGGTAGAGCAGTAAGGTGTAAGGACCTACCCTAAAAGCTCCAAAATCATTCTAACGAGTATATTAAGCCTCCTTAACAGCAAGCATTATGTTGGCTAGGACGTTTCAGCTATAGTAACACCACTGTTTCAGCGACGTATTGGTATATAGATAGGGGTATCCCCTCGTTTCAATCAACAAGCGATTCAATCTTTGCACCAGCTTCCAGCTGACACATTAACCCCCTCTCTAATTCCTTACCCAAAAGCTCATCTAAACCCTCATCACCTCGATGTACTGCTCGATTGTTGGCTGCTCCTTATCGCGGGTAGGTTTAAGCTTCTAGTTATGTGGCAATACACCAGTCTGTCTATCTATTCAACGATTAAGGGCGAGGTGTTCTATGGCGGTATATCGTCCAGAACTCACCATACCTAGTTCCTGCGCATGGCCGAGAAGCTCACAAAGATAGCAGTAGTAGTACGTTGTATTGCCACCCTAGCTCATCAGCTTTGTATCCTCCCCCTACTTCTATAACTTCGATGTCTTAAACTTCGTCCATTTTACTTGCTTTATAATGGAGCAACGCTTAATATATCTCTTACCTTAATAATGAATTCGTCTACAGTGACATTCTCATTGCGGTTCGGGTTAATGGGCTTCGGTGCGAGGATTACAGTATTGGTTCCGGGGGGGGTTAAGGGAGAGGTAGTAAAAATTACTAAATCGTGAGTTATAACCACAAAACACCAGGGGACCTGATTAATGGCTAAATATTTAAGATTACTAGCTAAATGACCGCTATTTCGGAAGCCGGAGCCATCGCCGAGGTCCGTATTGGTTCTCGGTGAATTAATAACGCTTCGCTTAACGCCACCAGCCCCGAGTACTGGAGCTCCACGACTTCCAATCCACTCCACTCCAAGCCAATCAGAAGGGAATCCAAATCCACCGAATAATGGATCCAGCAATCCACTCCATATTAACCCAGACCAAGCTGATCACTGCCTTGGTGACTCAGTCTCTGAATCACTGGCCTTCTCCGTGCCCAATGTAGTGGCAACTTTGTTAGACATGAGAGCCTCAAGATCAGGTAGGAACAGAGCAGATATCAAGGCTACACCAGTGAACGCAATCGTAGACAGGAAAACGGTTCTGAAGGCGCTGGAGTTTCCCTCTTGGTAAGCGCGAGTTCCGGCAGCAAGAATTCGAGGCGTAACGCCAGGGACTTTGTCAAGAGCGCTGGCTCCCCCGGAGAGGGCTTTGATGAATGCCGCGACGCTCGATGGAGGCAAGCCAGCAGCTTCCACAGCGGAAGTGACTCTGGGAGGAATCTCCTGTGCTTGCCGGTTGGTCAGGGTGACAGTGTAGACCGTCGTGGCGATGCTGGTAATCAAGTAGCGAATGGAGCCCGCAACACCGCCGGAACTACCAAGTTCACTCTGGTCGTACGCTGTCACGGTAACGGCCGTGATGGCCAAGCTTTCTGTCCAGCCGACGAAGCAGCTGCCGATCGCAACAAAGGCACATGCTCGAGACCTTGTATCTGGATTGCATGTTGCCACCACTTGTCTCGTCGTCAGTCATGTTTCAAGGCTCAGTATAGGATGTACACAAATGATCACTTACAGCCAAAGAAGAGGCCTCCCAGGGAGATAGCCAGGACACACTGCCACTTGATGTGAGTGACTCTCCTGGCTACAAGACCACCAGAAATCACTCCAAAAACCCAACCCAGCCCGGACACGCTGGAAAGCCAAGCGGTAGCGATTGGACTGGTAGTATCCGCGTACATGGTCCCCACCATCTGGGGCCACACAATGGCAAAGGCGTAGTAAATACTGGCTCCCAATCCGGACAAGACAGTTGCAGCATTCCACGGGATGTTTCGGAAAACCACCATAGGGACTAGAGGCTCGGTGAGATTCATATAAGTCTCCCAGAGAACAAAGATAACCAAGGTCACGAATCCAACAACAATTGTAGCGATGACACGTGCGGAAGACCACGGCCAAGATACACCACCCCAGTTCAAGCCCATGAGCAGGATGAGCTATATTTCGGAGTTAGAATCCCAATTTATTCGCCGGATGGTTGCTTTTTCTTACCAAGCCTCCGGTGTACATCGTTGTCCCAATATAGTCAAAGTTCTTAATATATTTCAACAGCGACTCGTTCCTGTGCTTCATGTGAAATGTTGGTGGGTGATAGAAGAGAACCCAACAAATCAGCGCCAAAGAGTCGACGACAACTAGCAGGTAGTAGCTTCCACGCCAGCCTACGGTAGGATGATAGATGATGAAAGAATCGCTGATGACGGGTGCGAGCGCGTTGGCGGGGATTTGGAAGAAGTAAACCATCGAGTTTGCTGCGAAACGATGCTTCATGGGCACCAATTCACCCATGACATAAAAGTACGAAAGTTGTGTCGATGCGGCAATACCGATGATGGCGGTACCTGCAATGAGGCTAGTAACGTCCTTTGCAGTAGCACACACAATGCTGCCCACTACTCCGCAGATAGCACCACCAATAAAAACCCATCGGCGACCGAAAATATCGGAGACTCGCCCAACAATGGTGATGCAGACAGCGGAAGTAAGGGTGAACGATAAGGCCACCCAGACAATGTTCGGATCCTACTCTGTTAGTTAATCTCCTTCGCCCTCTACGGAAGTAAAGATGACATACTGGTCCAATATCTTCATTGATGGCGGACAGAATTGGCGCCGCGAGGGCAAAGCCTCCGACGCCGCCAAAGAAGCCAAGGCAGATGGCTGCCATCGATCCGATAAAATAGGCACTCCTGAAATATCCCGGTGGTAGGCCATCCCCATCTATTTCGAATCTAGTAATGCCAGTATCTACTGGTACTGCTTCGATTTGGTCGACCCCATTTTTCTCTGGATCGGCCATGCTAGAAAGCTGAGACGCCATGGTATGGACCCTTTGTTCGGAGGGAATCAAGTGGATTCAGAATTTTATCAAAAGAGATATTCTTGGGGTTGCATTTTGACGAGCTATAAGCAGGATAGGTCGCACTACTTCAACTACTCTGTATTTCTTCTTTCGGGATCGTTGTCCGTCGAGCTGGAACTATTAGCCCTTGCCTTCCTTGGGACCTGGGGAAATCTGGGGAACTGGGGTATTCCGGTCCTCGAAGCTTTCCCGCGCTATCATTGACTCGATCTCGCCTGGAAAGCTCTGAAGAAGCTTTCGCCCCTGTCTGGCCCGAAACTTGGCTCGGTGATGCATCTGCAGAAGACTGCGATATGGGCGGTATTACCTAATCGGAACCGAGGGTGTACACCCGCTTTTCGAAGGGTGCGTACAGAATCGAGCCTAGCGGCGACGAAAAGATAGCTGCTGTTCGACAATGAAACTAGTATCCCGGCGGTAGGTAGCCGATCAAATAACCTCTAAGTCTAACTTGATTCTGCCTAGTCCCTGTGCAGTTCACACTATCCCTGCCCTCTATTCATCAGACTTGCTATCAATCAATTCAATCAATTTTCAGGTTCCCAATTGATTTTATTGATCCAAAATGGAGAGGAAACTGAATTGATTGAATTGATTGGCCAAAATTGTCGAAATTGAATTGCAAACTAATTGGTAAATTGCCAGACACGTGATCTCTATGGATCGCCGAGAGTAATTGTGGGGAGAGCTTTGTTTTCCGGGGCTCGAGGAGATCTCCGAGCTCTAAGAACAATCTTTTATAGCTACAACTGGAATCTGGGATCGATAGTACGTTAACGGCGAGCTGTGAGAGCCTTAGATACTTCTCCTAATAGGTAAGCCAATAGGCAAAAGGATTAATAGCTAGTAGGTAATCGATAGAGATACAAGGCTCGAAAGACTTTTATTAATCAAACTTATCTATATCTGCACTTAAATTGGGTTATATAGGGTTCGCGTACTAATCTATTTGCTCCTAGATATTAAAGACTTTAACCTTTTTACAGGGAATATTCTAAGTTTAATTCTAAGGCTTATCGCCTTTATAATTACTTTAAAGCTTCTTAACTTCTAAGTTGGCGTATATAAGCTATATAGGCTTATCTCTTTATGTGTTATTATAATAGAACTTATAATAAGAATAAAGAATAGTAGTAGCGTAATAAATAGAAGAGTTATTAAGTTTATTATAGTACTTTTCAAGCTTTTTCTAGGCGGCCTTAATATTAATTACTAAGTAACCTTCTAGTATATTTAGCTTATTATAGTCGACTAATTTAAGACTCTTAGTAATCTTCTTATAGGCATTAAAAATATACTTAAATATAGGGATAAATTTATATATTACCCTAAACTAATAAAATCTTTCTCTACTTTTTAACTAAAGAGTTACTAGCTTAAAAGGCTTAAGAACCTAAATATAATTAGTAATAACCTACTAGTTATATATAGTAAAACTATTAGATTTTATCTACTTAGGTACCTATACCTTAAGTAGCTTTCTAGTATATTTATTAGTAGCCTTAGTTGCCGTTTTTTGTATATAATACTATAGGCGTTTAAAGGTTAATAAAGAAAAGTAGCGCGTTTAAAAGCTTTATAAAAGGAATTTTACTTTATAATTATAGGCTGTTACGGCCAACCAGGATCAAGGGAATACGATGGCCGAATGGACAATGGGACACTTGAACCGGCTCGTACAAGATTGGTCCAAGAGGCAGCTGGCGGAGCCTTCGCCAGAAGGGCCTAAGGGACTATAAGGACGATAGGGGTCGTCACACAAGTCACGTGTTATGATCGGTGGGACTGGTGCTTGGCAAGGGCCAAGACACCAGGCAGACCGAGCAAAGTGATCGCTATGCTCGGTGAGGAACGATGTCCTTGGCACCGAGCAGACCGATCAAAGGACGAAGGGCTTGGAATACTTAAGGAGGATGGATCTCTCATTATTTCCTAGTTCTTCGTACTCAACTTGTTCTTCAGTTTTACACTGTCTTGTTCTTACTTCCTCGACCCTAGGGTTAAGTGAAGTACTCTTGTTATTCAGACTTTGATATTGAGCAGCGCTTCTTCTATTGTCTTTAGTCGAACTTGGTTTAACATGATTCCACTATCAAGTAGTTACTTGGATAGTACGGCCTAGCTTTACAATGCAGATTGTACTCAGTGATAAGCTAGACCAATCCCGTGACCTTACAACCGACCTACCCCGAATTAACCTGGACGCCCTATACCTATTCTAGAGGACCCGTGCCTTTAGTTTCGATACAGGCTTGTACGAATCCGTTTCAAGGTTAGCCCTTGAGCCGACAGACTACAGGTTGTATAGGAATTTTAGCGTTCGTAACATAGGCTTAATAAGTTTAAGTATTAAAGCGGCCTTTTTAGTAATTACGCGTTTTCTTTTACCTAGAAATTGTAAAGTAGATTATATTATAAAGGCGTTTTAATATAGTTTAGTACTCCAGTCAAAACCCCAAGCAGTCATTTTTTCGCTACTTTTATAAAAGATCTCTTTAACTTTAGTCTATATAGAATTTATTATTAAAGGCCTTTTTATTAACTTTAAAAATAATAGTATAGTTAGTAAAATTAATAATATAGAAACTATAGCGAAGTTTTTAGCAAAAAGCGGTAAAATTAAAGGCTATAGTAATTAATTTAATAGTTATATTATTATTAAAAACATTATTAAGTATAGAATAACTTAGCTTAAAAAAGTAATTTCGAATTTTTAAAAAGTATTAATTATTATATTAGTAATTTTATTACCACTATAAAATCTAAAGAGCCAAAGTAAAGTAATTAGTAGGTTTTTAATATCTTTATTAAAACCTATAAAATAAGTAAAAATTACTATAAAAGGCCCTTTTCTTACTTTTTACTAACTAACTATTAAAGGCTATATAAATTTTATTATAAAATTTAGTAATTTATAATAAACTTTAAGGCGTAATTAGTTATAAAGTTATAAAATATACTAGGTAATACTTTAATAGTACTTTTAAAGAGTATTTATAGTCTTTAGGTTAGTAGCTTAAAGTAGAGCTTTAAAACTTATATAGTAAAAAATTATTTTTAATAAGTTAGTTAACTATAGCTAATTTAAACTTCTAGATATTAAAGTTACCTATTATATTACTAATTTTTTATAAAATTTTAATACCTATTAAGGTAACTTTATAAAAAGTTAACTAGCTTAATAAAAAATATAATTTAAATATACTAAATAGAATAATATTATAACTATACTTATTCTTTTAAAGATAAGCTATAGTAGTTAAAGTTAATAATATAACCTTATACTTACTTTTTTTAGTAGTATTAATTACTTTATATTAGTAATAGTATTAGTATATAAAAAATATTCGACTAAAATTCTAATATAAATAAATTTAATAACTATACTTATATATTTAGCTCTTTTTATATTTCTATATTTTATTTTCTATATTTTAAAAGGCTTTATAAACTTTAATAAGTAATTTTAATTAATTTTATTAAAAGTGTTTTTAAATTACGCGTTATAGTTATTATTAGGTTAGGTAAATAGCTCGCTATAAATTATAAATACTTGTGACAGTACTACTGTTACGCTACGCCGTGCGCGTAGCTTATATTATTCCTTTTACCCCGCTCCAATACTCTATATAGATTCGTCCTAGCCGTATTCCTATAAAGTTCTCTGGCAATCCTTTTAAGTCCTTATAACAGCTATACGTAGCTATTAATATACTCGAATTTAATACTTGTTATCTAGCGTTCAACTCATAATATATAGTCGTCGTGACAATACTATAGTATTAACTAATAGAGGTACTAGAGTGTTAATAAGCTAATTAATATTATCTCTAAGCTTTTAAAGATTTAGCTTTTAGAATTAGTAAAAGTAAGTATCTAATATCTTTTTAAAGAATTATACTAACGTTAGCTTAAAGTATAATACTTAGTAGTATAGTATAACGTTTTTATAAGTAATATAAAAATAATAAATTCCTAAGGTTTAAGGCTAAGGGGTAAAGAGCTTTACCTAACTAGCTAGACACTTTACTACTTTAGGTAAAACCCGAAGTAAAGTAATCGAGGACCTCTTACTAATAAGACTTTAATACTAAAAAGGTATTACGAACTTAATATCTCCCCTATATTATAGCTATGCAAACTAATTTATTAAATTCGTCAATTCAATTAGTTCCGGCCTCTATAATTGAATTGATTGCGAAAAAATTAGCCTCCGTAATTGAATTGATAAATTGGTTACGTAATTAATAAATCCAATTAGGCACTGCAATCGGCCTAACTGTTAGCAACTTTGCCATTTATCCGTGTTTTGCGACAACCTATCGCGCTCCCAAGAACACGCTTCAGGCCAGCTGCCATACGCAAAGGCTAAATTCCAGGTGCGACTCACTACTGTTATGGCATCAGTATCACCATTGTGCAATGTAGTTCGGACTTACGTTACAAGGGCACTATTGCTTGTTATTCTTCGGATTAGGGGGATCTTGAATTGCTCCGAGTGAGCTTGAGCCACGTGGATCAGAATTTGACTGCAAAATAATGGGACACTATTTGGCGTCTCAGCTGTATTTCTCAGCAACTGAGGTCAGTCTTCCCGGAACTCTCGCCGAATAAATCTAAGAACGACAGACATACTCCTGTCTCTCTGCGTGTGAGCTAGTGTGCGGCGTGGTTGCAGAGAATCAGATGCCTTGGGGACAGTGATAGTATTGGACTGGACTGGAGTGGATTTGAGATCATATCCACTCCAGTCCAAATTACATTGAGTTTAGCTTCTTCTTATCTTGGCTAGATACCTTCCTGAAGAGGTATAGCTTTGCATTGGATCGAACACGAGGTGATTTGGGATTTAGTCCAAAACAATCACTGCTTGGAGATTCACAGATGTTGAGGAAGTCCAACTCAATGAGCCCACATAAAGGAGTGCCTCGAATAGTGAACATCGACTCCATTTTCGGCGTCATTTTCACTAGCTCTTCCTCCGACAACAAATCCAAATACTACATCGCGCCCGACGACCGTACAAATGTATACAGCTATGGCCACCACCGCGGATAATTCCAAACCTTACATCCTCTCGCTGGTCCAAAGAAGGCGAAGCGATGGTCACGTGCTTCTATGGCGCTGTGCAGTTAGCATTTGTAAGCTAGCAGTCCAGCGTCATAGCCTGCTGCTCTCTGGCGGCTTTCTCTCATCTAGCCAACGGAGGGTCTGGGTCTGGTCGAAACATTCCGTGTACAACTACTCAGACTGCCGCAAAATTACCACCCATTTTTGTCTCTAACTCCACCATCGACGACAGACACTAAAGCACCTGCGCTGCTGTGAGATTCTGACGACCTATGACTAGTCGCCCACCGTGGGCTCGAACAACACCATGGCCAACCACTTCTGTTCCACGCGCGGCACGCTCATGTACCGCATCGGCTCGGCGTGTCGTGGGATGAGCATCTTACGTATCAGAACTGTTGACAAATTCACTCTGCATGAGACTGGTGTATTTTGTCTCTCCTCACGTGCAGGGGGCGTGTGTGTGATGATAATGTGTGTATTTGGCAGGGGTGGCAACACTGTGTACGTAGTAAGAGCCTTAAGCTCTGGCTAGCTAGCAAGAGGCAATAGAGGCAATAGAGGCAGTAGAGGCGCGATAGCTCAGGCTCAGGCTCAGGCTCAGGCTCAGGCTCAGGCTGTAAGCGTAGGCCAGGCTGAGGATCCTGCTACGTACTCAGGGCCGCCGCAAACGCACCCCTTAAGAAGGCAACTATCTAAGGGAGGTGGGCGGGTGAACAGAAGCTCAGAGGGCGCTGTAGCCTCGAAGGGACGCAATGCAATGGTGTAGGAGAGAGCAGTGATATTCTTGAACTGGACTGGAGTGGATTTCAGGCCAAATCTAGTCCATCCACCAAATTCGTCGTTTGGCTCCAGGAGCTCCTGAGAGCTCCAGTATACAGTATATACTAAAAATAGTAAGTCTTGGCATGGTTTTGGTGTAGTAGTATACAGAGGGTGCCGAAACTCACCAAATTGACCCTAAATCGCCCATATTCTTGCTGATCGTCCTCATTGTCTTCATCACGGACCTTATTATCTCTGCCGCTACCGTCGCTGCCATCAAAGCGGCGAACTCGTCGTCCAATCCCTCTCCCTCACCAACTTCCTCCTCCACCGGCTGATTGGCAGCCGCAGCAGCTCGAGCCTTGGCAGCGTCAACTGGAGACACTGATGGAAGATGAGGCTATCCTTCCACTTCTCCCACATCCTTATTATCAAATATACCAAGATACTCCTCTATCATTAGTTAACTTGAGCCAGAAGATTAGTGTGAATTAAACTCGCCTGTAGCTCTGTCCATATAGTGATCCTGCTCCAGGTGGTCTAGCGCAGTAGATCTTCCAGATGAGATGACAACAAGCTCCTGCCGGTGCTTTGATTGCTTACGAAGATAGTAGTAGAACGTCATCCCATCGCTGTCGCTTTTGAACTAGATATCCTCCCCCCACTTCCATATTGGTAAGCTGCGCTGCTTTATATTCTTTTGTCTCTTCGTTAAGGCCATACAGCGAATATACTGCTTGCCTTTCAGCTTAACCTCCTCCACTACCTTTGACTTGTCGGCTTTTACATTAATACTCTTTATAGCCAGGCTAACGTCGTCGGAAGGAGCCGGGGCGCGGATAGGGAAGTATCGATCCATGGCAGCGACGTCGGTAAGGAAGGATAGCGATACAACTCCAAAATCGTGAGTCTAGATGAAGGAGCGATGGCAAAAGCAGCTGCGAGTGCTGGAGGATAAGCAGATACCTTAGATTCTATGGCTAATACTCATATTCTTAGATATCGACTCATGCTGATTGGCTCTGGCCTGCCGCATTGACTGCCCGACGCCCTATCCTCCAGCGCCTACCTCCTGATCGGGGTAGAGAATTGGAGCTCTAAGGCCTCCAGAGCGTGAAACCCAATTCAATCCACCAATAAAATCACTAGATCCACGTCCAATGCAAACTTCAGTCCATCCTGGAGCTCCATTTTGCCTCCAGTCCAAGAATATCACTGGGAGAGAGTGAGTGGTGAACTTCGCGTAGAGTTGGCTAACTCTGCTAGCGGCCACGTGATGCGCTGGAAATACACAAGCTCATTTTATTCGGCGCCGAAGAGGCCGCGTGCTAAGTCGCTACGGAATACTTCATTGCTCACCTGAAATTCCCAAGACTTCGGCCAAGTGATGGTAGACCGAGAGAAAGAGATCACGACATGCAGGAAACTTTAACACGAGGATGAGACACGTTCTACTCCTTTCGGGAAAGTCAAAGGATCTAATTGTGAGACGCGAGCTCGGGGGCTTGGAGTGGGGATGTACCGCCATTGCAGCCGGCTACATTCTCCTGTTCATGCAAAACCCCTCTACGACGCTTTTCTCGAGCTTATCTTTGGATGGCCACGTCTAATGGGCAAAACCCCTGGCTTCTGTGTGGAAATGCAACTCCTTAATGTCCTATGCTGGACACTAAAGAGTTGCTGGAACAAAATCCACGGAAATGCGGCTTGTCTTTCAGTCGGCCACCTTCTCCTTGTCAGGCGTTTACGGAAGCAATATACAGTTGACCGGATCTCCGTCACATTCCCAAATTTTGCAGCGGATAGCGGTGTGAGAAGTATGAGCACCTCATTGTCACACACGTTCATACCCGCAACTCCTTTGACGTCCCCAAATCACGCTTCTCTAGCAATCGCGCGGTCCGGAAAGCTGAATGCGCCTTCCATGATTGTCTATCCTATTTTGCTCAGTGAACCTTCTCCCTCCCCAAGGTCATTCATTTCGAAATGGTGGTTACCTCTCCTCATCCCGCAGTCGAGATACCTGACATCGACATATGGGAGTTCTTATTTGAGCGCACGAACAGAGAATGGCCAGACGACAAAAGTAGGCGCACTTTTATCAATCTTACCGAAGGGTGATGTTGAACTTCTCGCTAGTCATATACATCTGCCCGGAGACGAAACGCCACTACACATTCCGAATGGTCCGCGATGCAGCTCTAGGATTTGGCATGGGGCTATCTTCCAGTTGGAACTTGAACCAGGGAGATGTGATGAGCATCTTCGCTCACAATTCCATCGATACGCCAGCCGTGATATGGGGTTGCCACTGGGCAGGCCTGACTGTTGCACCGTCCAGCCCTCTGAACAGCGTAAGGGAGTACGCTTTTCAATTGACAGATTCAGGTGCAAAGGGAATTGTAACACAGAGATCACTACTGCCCACCGCCGAGAAAGCAGCTCGATTGGCTGGTCTGCGACAAGATAGAATCATCTTGATTGAGGATGCGCCGGACGCGACGCTTCCATACCAGCATTTCACTACGTTTATCCCCACGAATACCTTTACTGGCCAACAATCACCCAGGATTAAGGTAGAACCTAGTGTAGACTTGGCATTTCTGTGCTACAGTTCAGGAACTACTGGGCATCCCAAGGGCGTTATGTTAACGCACACAAACATCATCGCCAATATCCTGCAGAACAGAGCCTGCGACTCAAAATACCTTACATGGCATAGCAGTAGCATTAGCAAGAGTGAAAGCAGAGGAGATAAGATTGTCGGCTTCCTACCGTTCTACCATATCTACGGTACGCGAAGAGCAATCAGCATTTATGAATATATGCTGACTACGATGTCTAGGCTTAACATCTCTCGTACATGTATCTCTATACGCTGGACTTTCACTGATTGTTATGCCTAGATTCAGCCTTCAGAAGTTTTGCTTCTATGTTCAGGATTACCGCGCGACTTTTGCAAACGTGGTCCCGCCTGTCATTCTCCTCCTCGCTAAGCATCCTGTGGTCAATAAATATGACTTGAGCTCGCTAAAGATGCTCAACTGTGGAGCTGCTCCTCTGACAAAGGATCTTGCCTCTGCGTTGTACGAGAGAATCCGTGTCCCCGTCAAGCAAGGATACGGTCTCACAGAGACGAGTCCCACAACACATCTGCAGCCTTGGGATCGTTGGGACGTCTGGGGCTCCATAGGGTATTTACTTCCCAACCAGATTGCGAAGTTTGTGGATCCATATGAAAGGGAGCTTCCGGTTGGAAACACGGGAGAACTATGGATCAAGGGACCCAATGTGTTCAAGGGCTATTTCAAAAATCCGCAAGCAACTAGGAACTCCTTGTCCGCAGACGGCTTTTTCAAAACTGGCGACATTGGTCATGTTGATGATCAAGGAAACTTCTACATCACCGATCGAATCAAGGAACTCATCAAGTACAAGGGATTTCAGGTCCCGCCTGCCGAGTTAGAAGGTCTCCTACTCAGCCACCCGAAGGTCAATGATGTTGCCGTCCTTGGGATCTACGATGAACATGTAGCATCAGAAATACCACGCGCTTACATTTTGCCAGTGAAAGGAGTGGAAAGGAATACGGAGACTGAAAAGGAGATTTGCGACTGGTTGGCGGAGAGAGTATCAAGTTACAAGCGCTTGAGGGGTGGCGTATGCTGGGTTAACGAGATACCCAGAAGCCCCACCGGCAAAATCCTACGTCGTCATTTGAAAGACAACATAGAGAAAGAGAACGTAGACAGAGCAAAGATTTAGAAATCATCAATAGATATTCCTACATCATTACTGACAGACTGGGCAACAATCAGGCAAGTTCCAAGTACTTGATTGATCTGCTTGATTATATAATCAAGCAACGAATTCAAGCTCTTCCTGACAAATTTTGCAAGCAAATCAAGCCTAGGTGAAAGACTTGATTGACTTGATTGATTAGCGTGGTGTTATAACCTTTAGTGTTATCGGCCTAGCTTGGTAGCTAAAAAGGCTTCATTTCTACGAAGGCTAAGCCAAGGAAGAAGAAGAAGAAGAAGAAGAAGAAGAAGAAAGTTCTACTAAAGTAAACGGAAGGCAGTGACGTCTCTCACGATGTTACGTGCAACCTGACTAATATCTGGGCCAGGCGCAGCCAGCCCATTATATATCGGCTTGTTTTGGGCTATCCTAAGAGCGATTCTGGTGAGGATGTACAGTTATTAGTAACAACAATCTTATAACATATTCC